>MKEJ01089512.1:0-14985 GCA_001753735.1 Embelia ribes
ATTATTTACACTATATTGTTTTCCATTTCCTTTTATTTTAAAAGATCATATTTTTCTCCTCCCTTTTCCGCATCATCCTCAATTATGTTTCCCTTTCTAGCATATATAATTTAAATACATTTTTTTATTATTGAGGGCAAAAATTATCGTCAACAAGAAGAGTTAATGCAGTTCTTTTACAAAAATCAACAAGTAGCGACTGAAATTACCGGAATTTAATAAAAACTCATCAATATGAATAGTATTAATATAAATTATATTTAAATAATAAAATGTTTGACATTTTAGGATGAAATCAACATTACAATGTCAAGCTTGGATGGCATGTTTGTCCTGATACGGAAGGTACGTATTGTACTAGACACAAACTGCACCAAGTAAACCCTTTTTTGTTTATATAAATAATTATTCATTGTGCGTGTAAATTAAATTATTTTATAGTAGACCGATCTTTCAACGTGATTATGACATTTATTTATTTTTTTTGTGATATGTATTTTATACTCATGAATGATGGATCTTCATCGCTAGGTATCCTTTTTCCACAAACATATAGTTACACGTACCTTCTTTTGAATATAAAAATTTTTCTTTTTAATTATAATATTTATTCGTTCTAATTATAATATTTATTTTTATAATTACTTTACACATATTCCATTAAATTAAAATTTTAAAACATTAAATTTATTATAATAAAAATTATTAAAATTATATATAAATATTTATCAATTTACTATCATAGAAATTATTAAAACAAGATTTTTTATAAGATCACGTGCCATCCCAAGAAATACATATATATGTGTGTATAACTATAAAATTGTTTATAATAATAATAAAAAATATTAAATGTATATCTATAAATCAAAATATTTCTACAAAATAAATATATTTATAAATTGATTCGTATCAATCTAAAACTTTTTCATAAATTTTTAAATATTTTTATAATCAATATTAATTTTTTTAAAATATTATCATAATAAGATTTTTACATACATAAAATTAACATAAATAGATTTTAATTTTTTGTAAAAATATTATCATAGTATAAATATTACCGAATCCAATCTTTTACAAATGATAAATAATTGAGAAAAAAATATAAGATGTCATACCGAAAAAGAAAATTATAAAAAAAATTGTTAAAAAAATAATTTATAAAATTATTAAAATTAATATGATAACAAAAAAATACAATACACCCAATTTGGATATTGTGTGAACTGCACTCCACTAACATATAAAATTTAAATATTTTCTAAATTGGATAAGTATGTGAATTTGTGTATGTGATGTCCTATCTTCTGAGAATGAATTTTTGTTTCCTTTACCATCATCAGCTAAACGAATTTCTGACTAATTTTCCAAAAATCGCCATAAATTGTAAATATCAAAGAGATTTTTGCAAGTTGCTCAGATCACATGAAGTTTATATACAGGTTATTTCTTGGAATGATTAGAGATTAAATCATTGTTTTTCAGATATGTTGATACATATATTGACACCTATAATTACCAATGGTAAATGATATTGGAAAAGAGCCTCTAACATCCAAAATATAGTTGTAAGGCGAGAATAGAATTTAATAATAAAAAAATTACATGGATAATTTTGTATTATTTATGCTAAATTTTATTTCCATAATTCAAAGATGTGTCTTACAGTTACACTCTTTTTCTCATTGTCTTTCATGTTGGTGCTTTGAGCCAACTTGGGCAAATTGAAGAGTACTACAAATAAAAAACAAGATTAAATAATAAGTGGAAATTGGTTGCTTTCGCTAAATTCTACTATTTCATTTGTCATGTGGCCTTCAAAAATTACGATGCACTTAAAGACTATTTATATGCTTATAATTAAAGACTATTTACATTCCCAAGCATTTCCAAATAGAATAAATAAACGAACAAAATGAAAGAGCACAAAGGCCAGAAATCCTTGTTTATAAACTTTAGTTTTCAGCTTATTTATTTAATAGATGAACAATGTTTAAAAATTGAACTTATTTACTATTTAAACTTAAATAAGCTGAAAATCCAATTTTTATTTTAATCTGAAATAAGCTATTTTATTTGCTTAAAATCTGCAATCAAATTACCCTTAGCAATATCCATTCATCTCACTTGTTTGGTTAAAAATAACAATTAATTTTTGTTAAAAGTAATACAATCATATTTATGGAGGGTTGTTTAGGACAAAATTTGAAGTCACTATATGCGCTTATGCTAAAGGCTTTTGTGTGATGAAAACTAGCTGAGCAACGGATTTAATCATTGTACCGACTAAAATTCTATCACTGGAAAAGGTATTATTTTGCAACTAAAACTGATGCAATATTGATATGGTAAAATTATAGTTCCAAAATCAAAATATCACATCCGGGTTTCCAAAGATTGGGAACCATGATTTAATTTAAAAATTCTTAAAATAAAATAAAGCAACTTAACTTTTAGAGTGAAACATGGCTTCGTCGATTGACAGACTATGCCAACCGACTCAAAGTAAAAAAAAAAAAAGAAAAAAAAGAACTCTTTTTGAGCCCGTGAGCTCTCGGAGTTCAAAATTTGCGTTGGTGCGGTTGAAAACACTCAAAATAAACGAATCGAAAAGAATGGAAAAAACTCACCAAGGATAAAAGGCAGTGTTTTGAGACCTCCAAACTTCTTCTCTCTATTGGTCTTCTCTGTCTTAGTTTCATCCTGCCCACTTTCAGTCCTCATAACTTTCTCAAGCTTCATTTTCCTCTAATGGCAGTGGTACTATATCTACCTATCTAAAGACCTATTTATGGATAAATAGTTTTGGTGACAAGAATATTATTGGTTTAGAAAATAATGAAAAGAACAGTACTGTCATGATGGGACCAAAATCTTGACCTATAGCATGTGTTATTTGAGCTGAGTACCTGATCGTTTTTGTTGAGCTTGTCCTGTGGCTAATTATGAAGAGATGATTATTTACTGACCGATAATTAAGTAATTTTCCATGTGTTTTATTTTGTTGTGATACGAGTTTCGAAATAATATATTACATCGTCAAAAATCATAAAACGGTGTGAAAGAAAATTGACTTCAAAGTAAGGGGTTGAAAAAAAACTGAAAGTTAGATTAACTCATAAGTGAAAATTATCTCATAGTGACCAAGTAAAGAATTGTTTTCATTGTATAAATAGAATTGCATATGCAACTAGATATATAATCTAGTGTGGTATCTAATTGGTGTAATCTAATGTAACACAAGCACATGAAAGTAGAAGCACCACACACGCATTGTTCGTCCATCCGAGCTGGGGCCAGGCCAGGGCCGGGGACGGGGACGGGCTCGGGCTCGGGCTCGGGCTCGAGCTCGAGCTCGAGACTTGGGCTTGGTAGTTGATTGCGCATGGCGCATTAAGCATGTCCTTGTCCTTGTTCTTGTACTTGTTCGGAAGCGGGTCAAGGTCTGAGGTTTGAGATCATGGCTCAGGTTAGTTGCGCATATATAGTTCAAACCAAATATTTAATTTTTTGAAAAAATATTGAAAAAACCAAGTTTCAAAACTTAACAAAAAAGTTTAGAACTTCTAGAAGACCCTACTCAATCACCGCTGGTGAGAGTAGTTTGGAATTTTCTCAACCACTGTTGGTGAGTGGTTTGGAATCTTCTCAACCACTGGACCCATGATGGTGACATTATGGCTGAAACATCCAGTTTTTATGGCTATAAAATGGCTAATTTTTAGTCATTTTAAAAAGAACAAAATATATAGCACTTACAGTGCAATACACTCACAATTATATAGAGAAAGTGAGTACTGCACTATCAAAGACTCGATAATACCCCTCGATTGCAACTTTTTTCGAGTCGTGAGAACAAACGTATCTTGGGAACTCATTGTCGGTGCAGGTCATAAGCAAATTGGTGGCGGACAAATTTGATTTACTCGATAATACGGTCATATTGTGGTCTCGTCTGGTGTCATTAGTATACAGAATTCAACAATGTATTTTATTTGATTTATTTTGTGTTTCACCTTTTATTCAAGTAATTATATACAACAGATTCTTCAAATTCTGTTAAGAAATTATTATAGCCAACACAATCTGCACATATCATATTACATTCATCGGTTTGGTTTGTTGAATTTCCCTACTGCGGTTTGTGTCGAAAGTATTATTCGACTAAGGAAGTGAACTCGCAGCCAAGATGGATAATAAGTTCACCTCACAAAAGCAACTTGAGTAGTTCACAGACAGCGGACGGGTTCAGGACTGGGACCCCGTGTACATCCCTCACAGCCAATCATTTTCCTGGAGTTATGAATCTATTTTGTGGACTTCCCTTGCTTACATTATTCCATCGATCAGAGATTGTTCACCTTGGATACTTGATGTAGTTATGGGTATAATCGGGCGTGGGAGGCACTCGGCCCTCCGGATTTTTAAGGGTTGTTGGGGGTGTTATGCTTTGCTAGCCGCTAGACTCAACCTCCGATTGAGCCTTTTTCAAGGTGGGCAAGTTATTAAACAGAAAATATAACTCTTCCCAAGGCCCCCACCGACGTCTCTGGACTCCCTAACGTTGCCATCAACCACCACGTCCCAATTCAGAAATTATAACCAGATTCCCTTTCGATGCCCATGCTAAATGTATTATTTGTCCGAGTTCCTGCTGTAATGATTCCTCTGGAACTATGATTGAGGCTAAAGGTTGGACATGGCCAAGGCCGAGGACAAAGGTTGCGGCCAATGCCAAAGGCTAGCCGAGCCAAGGCCAATGCCAAAGGCTGGCCAAGACTGGGCGAGGTCATGCCCAAGGCCATGCCAGGGCCAAGGCCAGCAAGGTTAACTTCCTTACTTTCATGGGGGTTGTAATGCTTAGGCGTGTTTCAAAGTGAAAAATAAGTTCCAAGGCTTGATCATATCTAATACTCAAGTTGAGAGGTCCAAGTGGGTCATTTTTGGTAAGTAGAACTGGTGATGCAGGATGAACCGGAAACGAGTTACGGTGCCTAACTGCACACTAACTTAAAACCGACAAAAAGGTGTTGGTCAATTAAGAAAGCATGACGGTAATCATGGATGTCGAAATCCTCAAAGAAGTGTGTAACAACTCACTTTCCGAATCAACTAAACCCTAACCAAATTTTAAAAACCTGAAAGCCAATATAATTTTTTTTTAGGACTGAACCCAAACCATTCAATACAAAATTGGGAACCCAAAAAAAACTTAAAATCCAAAATTTGATAATCAAACAATTGCCTAGACAAAGTTTCAGAAAGTTTAATAATATCAAATAGTCTTCAATACTAAAAAAAAGAAACAAACAAATGTTCAACATAGATTCAATTAATATATATATATATATATATATATATGTATGTATGTATGTATATGTAAGTATGTATGTATGTATATAATAAATCAAAATTTAAAACAAAAACCAATAGAGATCGATAGTTGGAAGAGAGGTAGCAAGTAGCTGTTTTGGCAGAGATGGTCAGCAATGGATGGGAATGAGTAATGAGACAGCGGTATCTCAAAATTCATGGAAGAGAATAAAATGAGATGGATGAATACTAAATACCGTATTTGGATTTAACTGGTTAAATTATGTATTTTAATTTTTTTTTATGTTAATATTTCAAGTTTTTGGTTTATTTCGATTTTTAGAAAATAGACTCGAATTCAAAATTTTGAAAAATTCAAATTTTTTAAAAATTAAAACATGAAATGTGAACAAAAATTCAGAACCGAATATGTATCGATTCAATTCGGGTTTCGGTTATCCGAACTTATTCAGATTCCTATACACCCGTGAAAGTGTTCTCATACAATTTTTTTACATAACCCGAGCATATGTTCTCATATACTCTTTTTAAATTAATAAAACCAAAATATCTCTACCAAGTAGGTCAATGGCAGTGTTTCCGTCTTGAAGCTATTAATTATATTTAAATATTTAGTTATTAAATATTTATTTTTTGTAAGAGCCAAGAGGGTCTTGAAAAGATCAAAAAGGGTTTTAAAAAATATTTCTAATTCATGATCAAACTAGAAAAGATTCTCTATGCTTATGTTCAAATTTTTTATTTTTTATTTAATTTTCCCTGAATCTACTTTCTTTGCTTAAAAGCCCATGCCTAAGTATTTATGGCTTCAGTTATGAGATGAGAAATTTGATTCACATATGCTGCATTTGGGCCTACACCCCCTAACTTGCTAGGTTGAGCCCTAGTCCGTGTTGAGAATTATTGTAGGTGCGAGGCACTGGACCCTGTGGACTAGTCGGACGACGCAAGCCGCCGAAAACCACACATTTTAAAAAAAAAAAAACTCATGCCTAAGTAACAAATCTGAAAATAGCGTTTTGAAATTTTTTTTGAAAAACAATTGTCTTCGGTTGTATGCACAACAATATAAGTAGATTATAAAAAATTATTTCATTGTCCTTCACTTTTTTCCCTCTTGGCAAATCCAAATGTCAACCAAACGGCCAAAAAAAGGTAGAAAATTTTGTAGTGTCTTTACCACTATTTTCTATATATATTAATAGAAAAAATGTTATTTGTTAGGGTTTTAGAAATTTACAGGTTTAAAAGCTTTCGGTGACCTTCCTCCAACTTATCATCGGCAGCCTATTCAGGGTTCACCTAATACTAATTTTAAATAGTGAATTCGATATGTTGGCGACTTTAGTTTGTCAAGGTGGAAATAAATAAAAATTAAGGAGATTAAAGTGTTGGATCCGAAGCTAGTGGAATATTTGCCTCAGATCTTTATATAATGAAACTTTTATCTTTATAATATTTTATTCTCTAATTCACCCATTTTGACAATTTTTTTTATTATAGCTTTTAGATTCAGTTTTTCCCGGGGAGGTTTATATGTGTAAGGTAAACCTTAATTAATTCCTTTGTCCTTTCGTATCTAATATTGTCTTACCATGAAATTTTCCGACGTGACAGCTTTTCGGATTTCTTTAATTTATTTATTTATTTATTATTTTCCTTTTTAATTTTGTAAGTCCAACAAACGATGACGTCGGATGCCCAAATTTATTTTTAGTGTACAATTATTTTTGCTAAACTTTTAACATTAATCCATCACTATATACATGCTATATATATAAGCCCCAATAAATGTAACAGCCAAATAATTTATTCATCAGGGTGGAATAATATCAAATAAATCAATATTATTTTGATTAATTCCATTAGCCTCAATCAATTTTAGTATTTTGCGACAAATTCCCCTTATTAGAAATCACACCATTCCCTTCTTTAGATGTTGTAGCATTGCATGTAGCCAACTCCAAATCCCCTTCATTATCATTATCATTATCACTCGCCTCCTCTATGGGCTTATAATAAGTATAAAAGTATGCACATACCACGTAATACAATAAATTCACTTGCAGCACCGTCATCAGCCGATAGTAATTCTCCAATCTACCCCTATTGAGATTCCTATCGAGCAGCCAATTCTTCCCCCTCCCTATATACTTATGCGCCATCAAGACAATAAGGGTACCAATGTAATTTCCCATTGATATAGTGACCCAATACAGAGTCGTCGCAGTACTTCTTATGCTCTTTGGTGATTGATCATATAAAAACTCTATATGCCCAACCAGCATAAACACATCACTTATACCATGAACTATATACTGAGGAAGCAACCAAAAAACGCTTATGGGTATGATAGCCGTGGGGCGGTCCAGTAAATTGTACTTTTTGGCGACCGATTTTCTTTTGATTTCCACAAGTGCTTGAATAATTGTCGCGATAATGTTGATTGCTAGTCCAATCCCCATTCTTTGTAAGCACGTGATGCTCGAGGGGTTTTAGGTAAATTTATGTGCAAAAGGAGCGAATAGGCATTCATAGAGAATGAGCACGATAAGGACGATGCAGATACTGAAGATGGATAGACTAGCAGGGGGGATCTGGAAAGACGAAGAGTGCGTGAGGTTGCAGTCCATAGCACGAGCTTGGAGGATGATGAAACTGTGTTGATTGGCACTACGAGGAGAATGCGAAATGCCCAGATGCGAAGCATTTGAAGAATGGATTTGAGTTCTTCAACACGATGGATAGTGGAGATTCGCCAAAGGTTTGGACAGATATTTAAGTTTGATTTATTATCTTTTGTGATTATTACAGCTCTGTCTAGCCACCTAAATAAAAAAAATAACATAAATTTAACTCCAGATATTGAAAATAATCCTAATGATTTATCTAATATGAAGCGAATTCGTTTGTACTATCTTATTTAGGTTGTAATAGTTAGTTCTTGGATTTTAAAAAAAATACGGAATTGGTATATGATATGGCGGTCCTCTTCCATAACGAGAAAATTCACAATTTTGGGAGTGAAAATATTAACTTTATCCTAAATAAGCTATGGTTGGATCACATTCTCCAAGTTCATAAATCATAATATATTAGAAACCAATTCCAAATACTTGCAAATTTCAAGAATCAAGTTAAAGCGAATGAAATTACCAAACAAAATAGAAATTCTATGTCACTATGGGGACTATTATTTCAAGGCTTTTTTCCTTTTCATGAATTATCATCTCATAATTTCACATATAATATCTATTTGACCCATAATTTTTAAAATAATAGCAAATAGGCACTTAACTTTTCAGTTTGTTACAATTGCTCTTTCAAGGGAATTAGGAATGCCCACGATAATTGAAACCAATTTGAGGCTCGAAAAAGCTTTATCTACCCATAAATTTTCCTGGTTGGAAGCGCGACATAAAGACGTAATGGTGCTTAAATCCAAGTTGGTGTCAAAAGCTAAGTGTAAAAATTATAGCAATCATCAATTCCATGAACATATCTTACTAATTGTTCTGTGTGTTTTAACCTCCCTTTAGTAGAAATAAGAGCATCAAGCTCTCTATTCTTATACATCAATTCATGATCTTCTGGCAAAGCCTCCTATTGTTATGCTTAATAAACCCTGTGGCAAACGGTAAACATTTATTCGACTGAGGACATATGGAGAAAATTTTTGAAGGGCGTTGGTCACTAAATATAACTATTTGTGACAACTTGTTTTAATGTTTGTTGATAAAAATAATGTATTACTTAAGCTACGAGTGCATCAATGACAAAATAACTCCAGGAAATATTTCATTTTCGTGTATATATTGTTATGACAAAATAGTATCATTATAAGAATAGATAAATATCCTTAATTGTCTAGCCATAAATAAATATGAGTTTTTGTTAAATAATATTTGATGACCAAGTTATGCTCGTCGTTAATATTTCCTACATTGCTATGATTCTTGTCATTAAAATATTTGCTTTTTTGTTGAAAAAGGTCGTTTAACAAAAAGAAATGCTTTGAAAAAAGTCATACTCGTACAACTTAGAATTTTGAAGAATTTACTCATGTCGCAACAATATAGTCCCCAAAAGGTTTGATTTAAAATTTTCAATCTATATATCATACAAGTGTTTCTTTCAACTCAAGTGACTACCTTGTGTTGCCATAAATATAATCGTTTAAATACACAGATATAACTATAAGTGCGTACTAAATAGCCAAAAAACAATGACTAAAAGTGACAAATCCCTTGGGACATAGATATGATATGTATACCAATTCGTAGATGATGGAACCAATGATGATGGTCCAGAACCGGCCAGCGAAAGAGTCGGCAATGAGAGCGCCGATGAGTGGGGTGAAGCTCGAAGTGCCACCAAAGATGGTAAGCACGTTGGCCGCTTTGACATTGGGCAGATTTAACACTTGGGTCAGGTACGTTATCAAGTTAGCATGAGACCAGGACGTAGCAAATCTGTCGCACGTCTCGTTTGCTGTACACATGGCATCATCCAATAAAAATAGTCAATCGGGTTAATCCTTTTGTAAACAAGTAAATTATGTAACGATTTAGAGCACGCTGAAAATCCAACACCTATTCGGTCAAAGTAATCCTTGCACCATTTATATGTCAAAATTTCTCTTATTTTTCCTCATGAAAAATAAATTAAGACTGCGATAGAGAATAGGAAATTTTTTTGATAATATATATATGTAGTAAGGGATGCTATAGACCATCACAAATTTTTGGACCACATCTGCGATGTGGCTATTTATCAAAATATCTATTACACATATTTTAAAAAGTTTAATTCACGCAATCAGTGTAACAAATAATATTTAAGCAAGAGGTCTTAATTCATTACTATCTTATTTGTTTGAAATCTTAATCACTCTGGGCTTCCGTAGATAATGTGGACCAATTTTATTTTGGGTTCGAAAAAGACAACAGTCTCTCAAAGCCGACTTTCATTTTCCCGGATTCAAATTTTTTGGCCTGTTTTAGTCCAATTCAACCCAAAAAATCCCCGCAAATTTTATTCATTTTATTCTCGAATTTTCTTTTTTCATGTTAATAATTGATAGAAGATAAACTTAATGCATAATTCCAGTAAAATATTATTTTTAAAAAATAATTTCGTTACTAATGTATATTTATTGTTTTGGTTCATAACAACATCATATTCACTAGTCAGACGTGTGACATCTTCTTTTATTTTACTGATAATCTTTCTCAAAACGTAAGAAATCTCATCAAAACTCTCCACCGATGAGTATTGGTGAAATCATTCACATCATTTTATGAATAATTTATTTCCAAAAAACTTATTACTACTCTCAAAAAGGGAACGGGGAAGAGGTACTAGGCAGTCCTTGCTTTATGCATACGGATCGTCGGTTTTAGAATCAGTAACTGATATTAAATAAATTTTTTTTAGAATCCATACATTAAATCATAACCGCTGATTCGAAAATCAATGGCCTGGATGCTTCGGGCATTGACTGCCCAGCACCACTACCGAGCAGCTCCCCGAAAGAGAGATGTTGTTCACAATGAGCAACATAATCCTGCAACTCGACTCTGCACCATTGAATGAAGTAAGACAGACTTATATTAAATATCTCCCACTCCATTCAACGATGCAAAATCGAATTTCAGAATCCTGCTTCTCATTATGAGCAGTAACGTCCCTGTCCCCGCATTTTTCCTTCCAGAAGCACTTCCGAAGTGTAAATCACTTCTACAATTGCAATATAATTTTGTTGCAGTCATGGTCCTAGGAATGTATTCTATCAATAAGCAATGTAAAGAAAACCAGGAAAACTAGCCTGTATTAGATTAAGAGTCGTAATATCTATCCAACCATTGTTTATGAGAACTTGTTTAATACAAGTTTTAAATCTAATAAATAAATAACTAACATATATTTGGCTACTCAATTTTTAGGATGAATTTATTTTAGTATAAGCTAGATTCAAATGAAATTTTTTCTTAATAATAAACAAAAATCTGCTTCTTAAGAAAAATTACAACAAAAATAAACTTCCAATATACGTCATATTAGCATCTGTCTCACACCAAACAAGCACTCAATAACAATGGTTAAACTTGTGGCAACTATTATACCATTATGACCATACGAAATTAACCCATGGAAGTTAACAAAATAACTTAGTGGTTATGGTATCTTTTCAATATCGTAAAAAATACTACAACCACTATGTTATTTTTTAGTAATTGCCATGGGTTATCATGAACAATACAATTGTCATAACAATACTAAAAATATTACATCTACTAAGTTGTACAATTAAGAAAGTAAATACACTAACCAAGGATAAATGGCAAGGTTTTGAACCCTCCTAGATTCTTTGACTTCTTCTTTTGAAGCTCAAACTCGTCTTTTTCTCCATTTTCATTCTTATTTCCGCTTTGATTCATCTTGTTGATCTCCATGTTAGAGATTATTAAATTTGATATACATATATATATATATATGTATGTATATATGTATAGGTAGATAGATACATGATGCCCGGATTAGTTGTTGCAGCTGTGATTTCACTTAATTGCTACTCAAATTTGGTTCATTTTTGGTGTTTGTTAATTTTGAAGTAATTTTCACGCTCTTCTGGTTCAATTTCATTAGGTTTTCATTCATTTATTTAAACGTGTGTAAATACACACACACACATATATAGATATATACATGTATACGCGGATTAGTTATTGCAGCAGCGATCTCATCTAATTTGCACTGATTTTTGTTTCTTTTTGGTAATTCGTAGTTTTGAAATGATTTTCTTCACGCTCTCCATGTTCAATTTCAGTTTTCTTCCACAGAATGAAAAAGTGTGTGTGCGCATATATATATATATATATAGACAGATACATGTATATGCGGATTAGTTGTTCCAGATGTGATCTCATCTAATTGCTACTCCATTTCGCTTGGTTTTCGCAAATTGTAATTTTGAAGTGATTTTTTTCATGTCTAATTTCGGTTATTGTTGTAGTACGTATGGTGAAAACGGAGGTATATACATTTGTGCGTGCATATACTTAGATACATGGAATAGTTGTTGTAGCTGTGATCTCATAGAATCGCAGCTCAATTTCTTTCTTTTTGGTGACTCGTAATTTTGAAGTGATTTTCTTCTCACTCTTCATGTTCAATTTTAGTAGTTTTTCATTTATATAAGAAAATGTAGACATATGGCTTGTTTAGTAGCAGCTTATAGGCTCCAGCTTATTAGTTTTTTTGCTAAAAAGCCGAACAATATTTGGCTACTCAGCTTTCAAGCTGAGGTTATTTGCTGTTTTGGCCTAAACAAGCAGAAAGTTTTAAAATGGATGCATTCAGCTTTTTTATTATTCATAAATAAACTATTTTATTTGCTTAAAAGCTACAAGCCCATTTATTGATAGATAGATACATGTATATACGGATTGGTTGTTTGACTGGTAGATTTGTTCAACAATTATTTAGTTTTGGCTTTTGATCACTTCTAATTCTTAATTCTGCTTTTTCATGCCTTTATTTGATCATCAATAATTTTTCTTGTTTCTAATTGTTGGCTGATAGTCGTTGATTATGGTTTGATACTCTAAAGCATCTGACTTCCGTAATTCTAATTAATTTGCTTGGTTTTATATCAATTTTTGCTCATGGTCTTCTCTTCCTCACTTAAAAGAGGGGAAAGATCTGGTTATGTAACTTTCCTATTCTTTTATGTGTGGTTTTTGTCTGGTAAATTGATTTTAGGTTGGTTAGAGTCTTCAATATTTTCATATTGAATTGAAAAAGCATATAATTTTTTCCCTCTTAAACATGTGGTTTTTAGTTAGTTAAATTAATGAATTCGCAGCACAGCGCGATTCATTTTTCAGTTGTAAAATTCAAAATTTTCCTCTCAGAATTGAAAATGTGTGCATATCTTTTCTGTTGTGTTCCGTTAGGTAAATTCATGATCGCGGCATGGCTACAATTCATTTCTCAGTTGTTGTCTACATTTTTTGCCTCTCAAAATTGATAACTTCTGCTATTTGTTATAATGGTTTGATAATGTGTTGTCTATGATCAAGTAAATTCAGAACTTTGCAGTTTTCCCGTTAATGTATATTTTGGACTCCATTTCTTCTAGTCAGATAATTCTCTTTTAATTGTGCTGATCTTTCCTTGTGCTTGAATGATACGATATCTAACAATCCATTGCTTTAATTGACTTTGTTCATTTACACATGACTAGATTCAAGGGGTGAGGTGTATAATGGACAATTCTATGCTTTAGCATTCAATTGAGGTGGTTAAATTTGCTGTTCTCCAGTTTTCTATTGGATCTGCAGCAATAATTCTAGTTTCTCCGGTGATCGTTGTTCAACGATAATTGTGGAAGCCATGGCTGGGTTGCCACGTGCACCATCCAAACGCATGTACTCTTGGTGGTGGGACAGCCATATCAGTCCCAAAAACTCAAAATGGCTTCAAGAGAATCTTACAGGTATACCAACCTTTTGTGCCGTTAAGATAGAACTTTATTGAGAAACATTTATACATACACTAAGTTAAATTCGCAGAGTATTGTTCTGTAGACTGTTATGTCAAGTGTACATTCATAAATAACATTAAACCACTATTCACTTGCTAGACCGATTGTTTTTTTCGCTTTCATAATTAGGAGTGAAACTATTGTAATTAACACCTACGCTCTTATGCCTGTTGATGTATCTGAACTTCATTACTGCCGTTCGACAATATTCATTCAATAAGCCTGGACGATTATTAAGTTGGGGAACATTTACTTGATTGCAATTGCAGAATATTGTTTGGTAGACAGTTACGTCAACTGTTCACTCACTGACAACATTAAATTATTGTTCAGTTTCTAGCTGGCTTGTTTTGTCACATGCGTAATTAGTAGTGAAATTATAATGCCTACACAGTAATGCCTGTTGTTCTATATTAACTTTCAATACTGCCATCAAACTTATGTGGGTCATTATCTGAACTTAGATTGGAAGCAAACTTGAAAACAGAAGAATCATTGATCAACACTTGATTTCCTTTTCCCCTCAGTTATGTTATTTATAGCTTCAGGGAAGGGCCTTATGTTTTTCCATTCGAACACTTGCAACTTTTTCGCTTGTTCTTCACGCTTTTTTATTCAAACGCCATGAAAAACTTTTAATGCATTTTCAAACGTGGGTTTTGCCTTTTAGGTGATTTTTTAATTAAAAAAGAAAGACTTTATTGCTTTTAGTGAATTGATATGGACTAAAAAATTTTGGGTCCATGCCATTTCCTGTCCTCATGAAGTGACTGCCCTCATGTATTCCGGATATTATTTTTACCTGGATAATTTGCTCTTTGGGTTTCCCCTTTGAATTTTGTTTGATATATCGTATAAACGTCCTTATCTTTTTCTTAATGTTCATCTCCTTTTTCTGTTTCTTCTGTTGATCTCATTCAGAGTGGCGTTGGGCATTTTAGTTCCTTCTTTTGGTATTCCTTTCTATCATGCTAGTCCGATGTGTACATGCACATATATATTCCTTCTCACAAGCTGTTATAAATATTGACAGATATGGATGGCAAAGTCAAGGCGATGATTAAGCTTATTGAAGAAGATGCTGATTCCTTTGCTAGGAG
>MKEJ01089515.1:0-10413 GCA_001753735.1 Embelia ribes
TTTTTATTTTTTTATATATTTATTCCATTAAAAAAAAAAGAAAATCTAAAGCCTAGATGCCTTTTACTTGCCACCACATCCTTCTCATAAAATAGCTCAAAATTTTCATGGCCTTTTGGCCCTCTTCATACCCCTTTTTATGGTCATATAAAATTCGATCTGAGTATCAAGATGATGCAATAAGTTCACCTATATGATGCTGTAAGTTTGCAAAGCTATCAAGAATTCACAATGCAATAAGTTCGCCGATATTGGTACTATAAGTTCGTCAAGCCATCGAGATTTTTACTTTTTATATTATTATTTTTTTCTCTTTCTTGTTACCCAATTGTTAAGGATTTCATTAAGATATATTTTGTCAATTACTAACGTGCATTCATTACTATTGTGAATGAGGGGGCGTGTTAGAGAAAAGAAACACATATAATCACTTATTATAACTAGGAGAACTCTTCTATCATTGTACGTGTGGAATTGTAAATACAATATAAGATCTAATGATTGTTTCATCATAAGTATTCAAATGCTAAACCTTTGACTCTCTCTTTTATATTTTTGCTTTATTTTTAAGTCTTTTATATAATGTGTCTCTCTCTAATAACTTAAATTTTTAGGTAAGATGATTACTTATCATCCCATATAGTATTAGAGTATGCAGAGATCCTGAGTTCAAATCTCATTGCTATCCAATTAAAAGTTGAATTACACTTGTTGGCTAAAAATAAGGCATAAGCTAGCGAGAGGACGTATTGAATAATATAATAAATAATATAATGTTTATCTCCCTAACAACTTAAGATTTTAGGTAAAATGGTTATACACATTCTAACACTACATTGATTACATGTGTGTGAAAAGAGGCTACTAAAAGCCCCATACAAATACTTGTTCATTTATCTTGCATATTTAAAAGATGGGAGTCTAGCTAATATAAGCTCCACAAAAGTACATCCCAACACAAGAGACTTAACTGCTCATTCAATTCTCTCATCTAATGTATGGGATAACAAAGCTAGGATATTTGTGTTGTGGAATTAGTGGGTTTTGTACTATTAACGCCCTCCATTGCTAGCAATTCAAGTTCGATAAGTGTGGTTAATTTTTGCTCGATTTAGTATGTATAAATTGCTTCGATTTTTATTTAATTTATACATCTTATCTCAATGAAAAATTTTGTATGACAAAGGAGCTGATTTTTTTTTTTTAAATGATACTGAAATATTATACTCCTTCCATTCATAAACTTTTGGTGCGGTTTGACCTTTACATAGTTTTAGGTCTAATTTAAAAAGTATATTCTTAAAATTTGTATTGACAAAAGTGACTAAATAGATCCCTTTCAAATTTACATTCAATCTCTCTTGAAATCGATATAGTTAGTCTCTAAAATACGAACTTAAATATTTCTATAGATTAGAGTCACAAACACCTTAATTAAAACTTAGAGGTGGAAGATTCATACCTTGAAAATCTGTCTAAAAACAGGGGGTGAGTCTGTGTTAGGAAATGATATTTAATATACCATATATGTAATTATATTATTGCACAACAGATCCTTGTATAGGTTATATATATTTTGCATACATTATCCTAAATCAATGTACAATTATTGGTTTGCTAAATTTAACGTAGAACCGTCGATCTCTGATCAAGTTAACAACCCTAAATAACCCTATTATGCCCCGCCCCCTTTTTTTCTTTGTGCCGCTAGCCTATAAGCCATCCTACGCCGCTTTTCCTGTCTTTTCTTCTCCTATTTGATAATATTTCCTTTGCTAGTTTTTTCCATAGTTACAGATTCTACCAAAACCCCTACTGCTAATTCTAGCTCTTCCACAATGGTTGATATTACTTCTTCCCCACTTTCCTATTCTACCAAGTTACAGAGGTTAGTTTATCAATTCCGTGATCAAAATTGATATTTTCTGAAACTTTGGGCATTACTTCAATTTGCAACTTTTTGGTATAAAATGTAATTTTGTAATGACCTTAGGTTTAAATAGCCATTTTCCAGATTCTTTGAGGCCAAAATGAGATTTACTGACATAATGGGATCTACTTTAATTGTACCCAAAACTTTTGGGATTACTCTGCAGTTAATAGAACCATTGAGGACCAAATTATAATTAATCAAACCCATTGCTTTCCAGTTCTGCGATTCAACTTACGGTGGATTTGGCAGAGTACATTTGAAAGGAAAATGTGATAGAAAATAAAATGTTATATTTCAATTTATGATATTTTGGGAAAATATTTTAATTTCTGTTATATTTTCTCACAAGGAATTATAGCTCTAAACTGAGCCTTTAGCATTTCACAGCACACGGGCATCATCTTTATCGTTGGCCAAGGTGGCCTTAGGCACGCCTGCGACCTATACAAGCACCTGGCCTTCTATCGGAGCTGATGAATGTTCCTCTTGATGGCGGGGACAATTGTTGATGCGGTGATGGTTGGGTGACGAGTGATCCTCTAGCAGTCAAACATTGTTTCTCCCGTTTTGCCAGAGGCTACCACCACCGCTTGAAAGTCAATCGAATTTGATGCTCATTCATGGCGGTGGTGGCAATTTTGACGGCGAATCTGCCATTTCAAATGCTATTGCTGTCCTAAATGCTTTGCTATCTCTTTGAATCTTGAATTCTCAGAATCGTAACTAACCCGACTAGCATGATGATAAATTCCATCATAATCATAATTCTTTCTCTTCTGATCACAATAAGAGCTCTGGAAATTTTTATCACAGACTCAAACTCTTCTTTCTCCATACTTGAATTTCTTATAGTATTTTTGTTTGCAGTATTTTAACTCCAAACCTATAGACAAATAATTCATCATCGATCCTAATAACATAAGCAAGCCCAATAATTGAATTGCTCTTATATCATTGATGAAACAAGTTCCTTGATCAGAGATCCGTGCTCCGAATTACCTCACCTCACAACTCATGCTGGTGTAAAAAGTTTAAGCTTAAAGCGTTTAACTTTTTAATTTTTTCATTGATTCCCCCTAATGAAGTCATTACACTTATTTAAAGAAAAACCTAATACTAACCAGCTCGGGCTAACTGGAACTCGAGCTACTAGCTCAATTGTTTTTGCATAGATGCTTCTTCCCTTCGATCATCATGTAAAAACATTCACTAGCAACTCAAAACTCTACTTTAATAATAAGTCTTAGCTTCCAAGGTAGCTTTCGAAAAGCAAAAAAAATTCCCTTTATCGACAGAACTAACATTAATCTATGCCCATAGACCCAATGGTAATAAAAATATTAAATAACACATAATGCTAATTCTTAAAATATGTTGTTCCAATCATATATGTTTGTGCTAATTTCGTTTCAATATGAGCTCACTTTGACATGGCATTTTTATTCAGTGATTAATAACAAAGAAAGTGGTCATGTAACATGTGAATAATAGTGTGGGGTTTCGACTTTCAATTTGTAACTCCTATCATAAATTCTTGTAGAATTTTGAAAGGCCTACATGTTCTTGTTAACAAAAGTAAAAACTTGTTATTGAGTTGCAAATTTTATAGCTTTTGAGGGAAAGTTTTTGTGATAAATATTATACGGTATTAAATACAATAAATCATTTTTTTTTTATCAATCATGTAATTAAGAATACACTGGTAGGCACGAGAAAGATAATTTTGGGGGTGAAAATAGACAAAATATACGGGAGGAATTTACTTATATATATATATATATATGTTAAAAATGAAATTCTCATCTCCTATGACTAACAAAATTTGACCTTTAATTGTTTGGTAATAAAGAAATACTCTACTCTGAGTAATTAATTTTATTTTTTTAATATAATATATAAAATATATTAAAAAAAGTGATATTATCTAGCATTTATTGAGTCTAGTCAAAAATTTAGTTTCCCCTACCGAGATAATTTTGAGCACCAGCATGTTACTCGAGTCGAGTTTGAGTATTAAATTATTTGAATAATCCATACTCGATTGAAACAATACCCGACTCAACTTGATTTGACTCTATCCCTATTTATGGAAAAGATAGAGGCTGAAGAAAGACTAAAAGTAGAATGAACCGTTGGGGGAAAAAAACTAGACTTCACAATTTTCAATTTCCCGTGACGGAACTAGAAGTCATATTATACCCTTCCACCATTAGAAAAATGAGAGGAGGCGGGCGGGGGGATCAAGTGAAAAAAAAAAGTGTACAAAGTGATTAAATCAAAGAAAATAACCCAATCTAAATCAGAATATGCTACCTTACAGTAGTGCCATACAAATATTTGAATATGTATTTATCTGTACGTGTATTATTATTTTTTAAACAATTGTGGGAATACAATTTCCTTTTTACTAAATTAAAAAAAGAACAGTTTGACATATGTAGATAAGGGTAATTATTATAAATTACAAACAATTAGACAAACAATTATTAAAAGCTACCAAAATCAATTATTCCATTCCATCGTGACAAACTACACTACGCCTTCAGATGGTTGGGATAAACCTTTCAAAGGTTCTAGTTGAAACTCCGATAAGGATTGAGCGGCCTCCAGTTACTTGTTCTAATTATCGGCTCCAATAGCATTTATTCGCCCTTGGATTACATGACAGTGAAGGGCCTAATGCCATTACACCCAATTTAAGGGTGCACCATCCCCTATTTGACTAATTAATTGAGCAAATAATTGGAATCCTCCAATTTGATACAAACCATCTTAACTCTATAACTGGTATCGAAATTTAAGATATGATCAGAATTCAGGAGATCAAACATGAAAATCTATATTTATGATTGTTCATAAACTAATAACTAGCCCGGTTTATACTTGTAATTGAGAGAATTGGAATTGTTAGAAAATTATTTTTTAAAATAAAATTAAATGTCTCAGATCGAACATAATCACCATAGTATGAACAATCAAAAGGTACTATCAGAAGTATTTCACAAAAGAAGCACCATCAAATGTAATGTAGATATTAGCAACTTTTTCATTTAAGAGAGAAGAGGCCCTGATTTTGTACAAAAGACTCACAGACTATTAAATAGTTATACATTTAGTTGTACAAGAGATTCTATAACAGTCGAGATAGTTTACCATCCAGACAAAAGTTACAGGAAATCACCTCTCTCCGACAACAGTGAGAATCCGTGTGCTATCTGAACCCATCGATTGACAAAGCGCCCATAGCCGCGCTCAATCTGAAAGACAAAAAAGCCAAATATATAGCCAGAAGACCGATTCCCAAGGTCTTGTTAGGGCACATATCATTCCTTGGTAAAACAACTAATGACCAAACGAGCCCTAACGTGAGAAATGCTATAGTGCTATACAAGCTTGTATCCTTTGGTACCACGTAAGATGTCGGCCTCTTTGACCACGCTCCGAGCAACATTGAGATCCCAAGACCCGCCAGCGTGTTAAACATGGGCCCGGCATAGCACCCCGACATAGCTATCTGTACACCATCTCTACCTTTCACTGCCAGTGCTACATTTGACATTAAATCGCCCATCGAGTTCCCCCATGCCAACACCGTCAAAGCTAAGATCGAAGGGTTGATTTCAAAAATCACCCCCATCGAAACCAATAAAGCGACGAGTTCGTTTGCGACGATGTAAAACCAAATTATGCTCATGAAAAATCCACCCAACGCCCACAGAAACAATAATCTTTGAGGCGGGTTACTCGGCTTGGTGTAAATCATAGTTAAAATACCCAATGTACTACCAAGTAAACCACCAATTAGATATGCAATTAATCCACTATGAGGTGCTAATTCATCTTGTGTATTCCAAAGGAGTGCTAAAAGCAAGGGCGCCAAGGTGGTGCTGGCCACAGCATACCCCTTCGACCATCTCTCCTTATCGACAACAGGGATAGTCAATCGCCGAGTTAAAATCAAAGGCAACTCCAAAATTGCACACAATTTTGAGCATGAAAATCCAGACCGGTCGTTGGCCCGATCATCATCTTTCCACCCCCAAAGGGACTTGGGGATCTCTTCATTGCTCACCTTCACAGTCTCATTTGAGTAAATAGCTACGTTTGAGGCCCACAACCAATGTGGCAACCTTTCTTCGAGTAGAGGCACATCATTTTCCGCCCCAAACTGCATTAAAGACGTATATATAGATGCATCATCATCATCCCTACATGCTTTGACGGGTAACAATGGATTAACAGACCCAAAAATCTCCGTAGCAACCACAGAAGCAACATAAACAACATAAAGAGATACATATGCAACCGCCCCCCCGACACTGATCTCACCAACAACCAAAATTACCAAAACGCAAACCAAAGTAACTAGCATGAAACAAACATCCCTTAAAAAGCATCTCTTGTTGATTCGAACCTTTTGGTTCGAAACGGAGAGAGTAACAGCCCCCACAACGACACATGTGACAAACAGAGCCCCACCCAATACACCATTAAGCCCCACGTCGCCTTTATCATTACCCACAAAAGCAGCTATACTTGAGAAAACATCAGGTGCACCGTTACCAAAAGGTAATAGTGTAACTCCCGCAACAGTGGGAGCTAAGTTCATCAAATCTGAGAGCTTTTCGAGTGAACAACAAAAGTAATCAGCTGCAGTGTTTCCCAGGAGATAAAACAGCACGAATAACCACAGCGCAAGTATTATATACGCAATTAAACTGTTTTTCTCGCAATCACAATAGAAAAAGACCAAGTAATTGAGGTACCCGTCGGAGGAGCATTGGGGGCTTGCCATCAGATAATCGCATTTGCTATTATAACCTTTGTGTTCGTATAAATCGGCACACAAAGTTGGGTTCTTAAGATTATTCATGCGGATTTCCACAGGCCCATTTGAAGAATTAACACCAATTTGAATAATTCCTCTATGAATAATTCCAATATCATCAATTTGATTGTGCAAACCCCCAATTCTGAAACTAATTTTTTCATAGACGAAGAATAGGAACAAAATTAAAGCACATATTCCATTAAAACCCCTTAGAAATCGATAGAGCCTTCGACGATAAAGCCCATTTGAATTCACCATAAGTCTACTTCAGCAGATAAATTCAACTAGGCCAAAGAAAGAAAACCAACTTATATAGTCATAAAAAGAATTAGGGAAAATTGAAACCCTTAATTGCGAAATTCAATTGGCCAATGAGGGTATAGATGATTAAAAGGTACCCCAATTTGATCCACTTTCTCAGCGGAGCAATTCAGCTAGTATAAAGAAATAAATCTTCAGAAATTAGGGGAAATTCAAAACCCAAATTTCAAAATTCAATTGGCCGAAAAGGGTTCAATAAATAAATTTAAAAAGATACCCAATTAAGAAAATACACAGAATATTAATGGGCTAACGAGAGAACTTAGACTTACAACAAATTGGAGGTTTTAGGGAGAGAACAGCTTCAAAATTTCGTGTAAATTGAAAACCCTAATTGCAAAAAATTCAATTGGCCGAAATGGGTACAATAATACCCAATAAAGAAAATACACAGAACATGAATGTGCTAAATAGAAAGCGACACTTGGAACCCAACGGAGGTGGAAAGGCAGAGAGAGAGAGACGGAGAGAGACAGAGAGAGCTTCGGGGTAATTTCTGACATAGTACGATTTTTGTAGGTGTTTATCACAACCGACAATGTAGGGCACAAATATATATTCATATTATCAATCAACCGCGTAACCGCGTGCATTTGTGTTGTTATTTTGTTAAATTTTACAGATTGAGCAGGGTGGGCTTCTCTCTCTCTCTCTCTCTCTCTCATGACTCACCAGTGCTGTGTGTGAGAGCTTGACACGAAGGGCCCCTCTCTGTCATTTGGCTTAGAAATTTTGGTTCCTTTCACATTGAGTGAATTGCACAGATGGTTCCATAGTTTTAAGTTAAATTCTCTTTGGTGTTTTAATTCCGGCAGCAATAGTGTACATGGTTTTAAAAGGTAACACATTTGGTCCCCAATATTGAAGAAATGTGTCACGTCCGTCTCTTTTATAGTTTTTTTCTCGAATAAATAATTAAGAAATGTTTAAATTAGAAGATAGTATAAACAGAAAGTCCTTGTATAATTACTATATTATACCTAAATAAATCGCATATTTGTTGAATGATATGATTTATATCATTTAAAATGGTCTAATACGGACCAATTGTGTAACTTATTCATAGTATGACATTATATCATAGAATTTTGAGGATCAAATAGAATTTTAAGTGAAACTTAGGGACCACTAGTGTAGTTAACCCTTCCCATTCGGAGAAACAATGTGTTTTGTAAATCGGTTCTTGGGTGAACTTGAGTGGTTCCGATTTATTCATAAATTAATTTAGGATGGGAAAGTTTTTTTTTTTGCGTTATTATTGCTTTCATGTTGTTTGTTGCTTGGCGATGAATGAAACCAGGTATTTGAATAAAAGAAAAGTGATTGATCAGATAAATGATTCGAGTTCTAAGAAGTGATAATTATTATTATTATTAATCAAAAGTATACAAGTATTTATGTTATTGAATAATATGTATTGACGCTATTTTACAAAACAATAATAGTACATAATATGTAATCACATGAATATTTATACATAAGTTTTATGTATGTATGGTTGTACCGTCATGTTATCTTTATTCTAAAAGCACTTAAAAGCATGTTTAGTTGCACCAATTTTAAATTTTATTTTTTTGGTTCAAAAATTAAAATTTATTTGGATGCGTAACTTTTTAATTGAATTTTAATCTGATCTATAAGTTTCAGTCCGGATTAAATTAATTCTTTTATATTGCCTGAATAAGCGATTATTGGATTCAATCTTGTTCTCATCCTTGTTGAAGAGCTATCAGTTTGATTATTGCTATCTCATTACTTGTGTGGTCTGCAAAAGTTTTTCCACAAGAACGACGGAACAGGGATGGAAGTGCAGTCATGATCAAATCATTCTGTTTAAATAATCAGCTTTGTCATGATTAAAATTATTATGAGTTCTTAGTAATCCCTCTATTATAAATAAAAACACACAGTGGTTTTAGGCCCATGATTAGGTTCATATTAAATTTATGTTAATTTTAAATTGAATCACGTAATTTTTTATTCTTCTGTTTTACTTTTCTGTAAATTATTTTATTTACTTTATAACATGTACATAACATATTATCAGCACGAGTTTCGAATAGAAAAATATTGTTAGAATTTACAGAAAATTTGGAAAAAAATAGACGTAATGAAATTGAGAATGACTTGGTGGAGCCTTTGGAATGACCTCCTGTTTAGTCAGCATGTTAATCACTTTCAGATACAGTGGTCTCAACGGAAAGTATTTTTATAAAAGTTTTGGATTTTAATTTTATCATTGAAATTTAATTAATATTTATTTGAAATCTTTTTCAAGTAAAAAATATGGATACGATAGAGCGGGTCCAGAATAACTAATCGGTTTCCAAAGTATTTACTTCACATTTATATCACTAAAGGGTGAATAATCAACTCTCTAACGTATTAAAGTTAATAAATAATTATTCTTATAAGCCTAACAATATAAATATTCAAATTTATTTGATGGGTTCAACCGAAAAAAAAAATGAATTTATTTATAATACTAATCACTTTTGCATAATTGACATTGGAAATGAATACAATGAATCTTCAGTACCGTTTCGACTAGTAATGCTATATTTATTGGTATGAATAATATAAGGTGGGCAGTTGTAGATGTGGACCCCTAACCTAGATATGATCTAACACTAGTGCAGAAAATACTTTATACGTCAGGATTTTAAATCGGTTTCATATTAACTGATGTCGAAAATGACGCGATGACATTTTTGAAAATAAAGGCAACCTTTTTAACATCAGTTCGAAGTTTAACCGATGTGGAAAACAATCAACATCGGTTGGAATTCTAACCGATGTTGAAAGTCTAAACTTTTAAATTCGGTTCATATTGTAACCGAAGAGAAAACTATTTAAAACCAGTTGTACATTGATCCGATGTAGAGAGTATAAAAACAACATCGGTTATATTGTGAACTGATTTTGAATGTCAAATTAAATTTCACACCCGCGACATTTCCCTCTTCTTCTTTGTTTCGCCCTCTCCCTCTCTGACACCCTCACACAACCCTCATGCCTTTTTGTCGAATACCCTTGCTCTTCCCTATCGATGCTTTCTTCCACCCGGCGCCGTGAGGGGTCATCGTTACTGATGCCCTATCTGTCTTCAAACTTGTCACTAGCTAAGGGGTCCTCGGCCGCAATTGGTATATTGTTACACATTTACATATACATACATATATATACATACCCACACACATATGCATACGTACATATTAAGGCACTCCTGGTTTGTTATTTCTGTCCACTCAATCGTCATTTATATAAGTCAAACTTTTAATTAAAGATTGATATACGAAGAATGCCCCACAACATATAAAATTAGAAG
>MKEJ01089516.1:4219-14788 GCA_001753735.1 Embelia ribes
GCAGTTTGGTTCAAAATAAAATCAGAAATTTTCTCCAAAATGCGAACTAATGCGACCTTTCATCGTGGCCGTCACTGCCAATCACCCAACTTTGAGACTAATTTATATTCATATCGTTCATGGTTTTCAGAATGTAAAAATATTATCTCAAAGCCTACAAGTTCGGCTTCGATTCCAATCAAGATCTACAAAAAATATTGAGAGGAGCCCATTCAAAACTTGCCTAAAAAGTGGTTTTTTTCATGAGTTGAAAATTTTACAAACACATGGGTTCTACATAGTTATAAAACCATGAACCCAATACATTCTAGATTGATTCTAGACAAGTGAGTATGCAGATCTCTTGGGCTATAAAAGGGGGAAGGACTTGCTCATTTGTATCATCTTACACTTTGAGTGAATATAAGTGAGCAACTCTCCTATATTGTGCACTCTTTCTTCCTCTCCAGCCTTATACTTGTGTGTTTGTGTTTATCATCCACTTGCTTTCCTGTTAGTTGAGCGAGTCAATGCTGATTTAGCCCCTCAAAACTAAATTGAGCGCCTCAAAACTAGGTTGAGCGAGTTAAGTGAAAAGTTGCCAAAACATGAAATTACTTTCAAAATTCCACATGTTCTTTAGTTCCGCTTGGGTGTGTACATTGTTTTCGTGGCAATAAATTTTCGTCTCGATTTGTTCCCATCAATAACATCAACTGAAATTAAGGAGATCAAATAGAAATTTAAGAAAACCTGCAGGGACCAAAACTGTAATTATCCCCAAGAGGAAAATGGGAAAAAGTAAGATTATCCATACATGAGAAAACCTGCAGAAACAGACAGAGAAAGATGGCAGACACATAGAGTGCCCATTCACTAGCCGATACTATTTGAAACAAACATACATATATATAATGTGCATAGATATATAAACATAATATTTTGGAAAATTAGGATTGGGGAATGATAATAAAGAAATTATGTGAAGCATACAAGGGTCATGTGGAGATGTGGAGGAGATGCGCCGTGATCGGATGTGGCTTCAATTCCCCACCTCCAAAAACACATCCCCTAAACTTGTCCCTGTCAATTATTATCCCTATATAATAGAAATTAATTTCTATTTTGGCATTTTATCTAAAAATAAAAAGGAACTCTTCAAGTTGGGGTATATCACTAGGCACACTCTTCTCTATATTCTTGGAGGAGCCCAAGGTGAGCTTTTTTATTTCAACCTACAGTTTCTCATTTGCACGCTCTTCATTTGTTCTTCTATACTACTATTAAGGCTTGTGTGGTTTCGCTTTTAAGTTCAAGATTCTTTACTTTTTGCTTAAAAGTTTATCTTATTAGCTTTCAAGATGTGTTTTTTTTGTTATTTTGGCCTTGAAAAGCTAGAAATTTTAAGGTGATGCATACAACTTTTTAAATTGTCATTTGTTTTAAAATTGCAACCAAACAAACCATTAGTCTATGCTTAAGTTTTTACTTTCTTAATTTGTACAATCTTTAAGTACTTTCATATTTTAAAGTTCCCATTTTCCTATCATATTTGCGCAAAAGTTGTGAGTTTTGAATTAATGGTTGGATTGACTTTCACAATTTTTTTTTTGTGTTTCATATTCAATCAAGATTTTGTGGGGGATAGCATAAAAAATCAACCATGGAGATCACCAATGTGATGGAGTATGAGGCCATTGCCAAGCAAAAGTTGCCCAAGATGATATTCGACTATTACGCGTCGGGGGCTGAAGATCAATGGACTCTGCACGAAAACAGAAACGCTTTCTCAAGAATTCTGTATTTTTTCCAATATTTCTTGTGTTTATATATGTATACTTGTTTCTCCTTATATGACTAAATCTATATGTCTACTGAAGTTCCCCTTTCAATTCATATTAGATTTCGGCCACGCATTCTCATTGACGTGAGCAAGATAGATATGACCACCACTGTTTTGGGCTTTAAGTTATCTATGCCTATCATGATTGCTCCGACAGCTATGCAAAAGATGGCTCACCCTGATGGTATGCTATTAGGTTCTGTTCATATTCTTAATTTATTTTTAATTTTTTTTGGTTATTTTCATTTTTCTTTTTCGTAAAACTCGTGATTTCAGTTACTAGGTTGATCGGTAATTTGGATTGCATAGTTGTAAATTAATCTGTTAGCTACGCTTGATACCACACCGGTTAAACTTTTACTTGTTCTGAGTTTCAAAGATTCGTGTAAGTGCCTCTTGTGTATTTTGAGTTCTCTCATATGCTGGTCCCCTTTGAACTTTGAGTGATCTTTTGGAAGTTTTTCATTACTAGAGTTCCATTGATAAAATATTGAAGATTATATCGGAAATTCATATTTTTATGGATCTTCGTGTTCTCAAACATAGTTGCCATATTTCCAGTTGATAGACTAAAACAACACAACAGTGTTATCCCGACAATTTGGCTGTTGGGTCTGTTAGCAACTAAGTAGGCACTAGCAGTGCATGTTGATTTAATTTAAGTTTTCGATATTTAGAACTTGTTGTTAGATGGCGTAAAAGAGTATGTTAGTTCCTGTCTGTTGACCTTAATCCTTGTACAGGGGAGTATGCAACTGCTAGAGCTGCATCATCTGCTGGCACCATCATGGTTAGCATCACATTCTATTTTCCGACTCATTTTCAACTTTTTTTTTTTTTCTCGGGACTACAATTTATTTTCACTTCGTTTGCTATAACTGTTCATTTCCTTCTATGTTAAACACTCGAATGATTGATATTTAAAGCATTTTATATAAGTGTCATATTTCCATGTTTGTATATATGCCAGTGTTGAAGACATAAACAATTGGGTTAGTCATGCAAAAGGAAGTATCATACAAGGATTTAGTAATTCAATTATATACCGATTATAACCAATAGATTCTTGGTGAATCATCGAGAAATAGTTACTTGTGCTTTCATTTGATTTATGCTTCATGAGGTGATTATTTTAGACACTGTCCTCGTGGGCTACTTCGAGTGTTGAGGAAGTTGCTTCAACTGGACCTGGAATCCGCTTTTTCCAACTCTATGTAAGTTTTTGTTTTTTTTAATTAATCTTAAATCTTATTGAAACTATTGTATCTCTTAATGTGAATTCTTTTTTCTTTAATCTCAGGTGTACAAGGACCGTAATGTAGTTGCTCAGCTTGTGAGGAGAGCCGAAAGGGCTGGCTTCAAGGCTATTGCTCTCACTGTTGATACCCCTAGGCTTGGTCGTAGAGAAGCTGATATCAAGAACAGGTACGCACTCTATGCACCAAAATATGACTCTCGAAAATCACGGTTTGATGTTGAATTTAATTGTGGATTGTGGCTATACAGATTCACTTTGCCACCGTTTTTGACATTGAAGAACTTCGAGGGTTTGGACCTTGGCAAGATGGACGAAGTGAGTGGAACGCATACTTTAACACTAATTCGTACTGATTAATTATTTTTCTAATCTTGTTTTTGAATAATATATATTTTTTGAATTATCCAGGCTAATGACTCTGGATTAGCTTCATATGTTGCTGGTCAAATTGATCGTACTCTTTGCTGGAAGGTATGTCAATTAAAAATCCTTCGTTAAACCATAACTCTTCGCTTGAAGATCGGTTCAGAAAGGAAAAACAATAAATTTCTTTTTTTTGTTTATCTCTCGGCAGGATGTGAAGTGGCTTCAGACAATTACCTCGTTGCCCATCCTCGTGAAAGGTGTACTCACTGCCCAGGATGGTAAGAACACAATGCGTGAACATATCAACAATTTGACAAGCTATAGAATATTTATAAATAGTTTATAAAGCTTATAAATAGCAATTTGACAAGATATATGAGTTATATTTAGTCCCCCTCAGATCTTAATTTGCAAAGTGATGCTCAAATGACTCGTGATTTTGATTATGTAGCGACTCTGGCTATCCAAGCTGGAGTAGCTGGAATTATCGTCTCCAACCATGGTGCTCGTCAACTCGATTATGTCCCTGCCACCATCATGGCCCTGGAAGAGGTATATATGTATATAAATAAAATTATAGATGTAGCAATGTTTGTTTTTCTGTCTACATCTTAATGCATAATGCTTATATCATAGTAATTTACAACTGAATCTTCAGGTGGTGAATGCTGCACAAGGCCGTGTACCCGTGTTCTTGGATGGCGGTGTTCGTCGTGGAACTGATGTCTTCAAAGCATTGGCTCTTGGAGCCTCTGGAATTTTCGTAAGTAAAATGATGCATATTTTTCTTCTTTTTACTTTTTTTTTTTCCTGTGTGTATGAACTTTTTATGGTCCTCGTTAGCCGTGGGATCAACGAGAATACACAATTACAAATTACAAGATGGTCAACCTAAGAATTGCACACTATCGCACAGCAAGTAACCTGATCTTTACGTCTTTGCTTTCATTTCGGGTCGTAATAACTGGGCACTGATTAATTTCTTTTTTCGTTTTCGACATCAGATTGGAAGGCCTGTTGTATTCTCATTGGCTTCCGAGGGAGAAGCCGGTATTCGGAAAGTGCTCCAAATGCTGCGCGATGAGTTTGAACTAACCATGGCACTAAGTGGCTGTCGCTCCCTGAAAGAGATCACTCGCAACCACATCGTAACCGACTGGGATCCTCCCAAACCGTTCTTTTCTCCAAGGCTATGAAAAAACATAAGCATAACATGAGGCTGAATTGAAGACAGATAATTGCGTTACTCGAAAAGCCTTAAAGTTCCTATAATCATTTGGAGAACTCATTCTCGATCGTTCGATGAGTCTGCTTATAAATTTGTGAATGTTAAAGTTTATATGAAATAAGTGTGGACGAATGTACTTTTTCATGCTCGACAGTTGCTGGTTGTGTTGTATATTCTTTCTTCAATACTTTCATATATACATAGTCACAATTTCTTTTGCAATATTTGGGCTTGTGTTTTCTCTACCATAGGTATAGGCAGACCGAGGAGCGCGTAGAAAGGGGCTATGTCCCTTTCTAACCCCTGAAATTCCTCCGAAATATTTACACACACACATATATATATCCCCTTATACAACTCAAGTAGATTCGGTTGCCCCTATCCGTGAAATCTGAGTCCGCAACTGACCAGACATTTACTTTCTTTAGTTCGTTCGAGGTCTTGGGACTGCCTTTCTTTGTTCTGAATGCACAAGTTATTTGTAATCTTCACGGTTACAAAACTTCAGGGCTGTCACTGCAATATATAAAACCTTTGTTGTGGCAGCACATTTAGAAAAATAACTACAAATTTCTCCTCTGTTAGTTTTGTTTTTATTTTTCCGTGTGGAAACTTCAAAGTTTTAATTTCTGTAACTACCTACGTGCTACAATTTTCTTTTTGACCTTTTACTTCTAAATAATTCGCTCTAACTAGTAATCTTCATATTTGCCGTAGCAAATACGTATGCTAATCGAACCATTTTATTATGTTACTCAGTATCTATATAATTGAATCATAACCAATTTGACGACTATAAAATTGAATCATAACCAATAATCGTCAAATTGTGTTTCAAAGACCATTCCCTAAGTTTTTGTTAGTACATAATTAAATTTGTGTAGGCGACAATTCTGAGAAAGAACTTGTAGTTCTTCTTTCCCAATTCCCTGCCACAGCAAAAAGATAGGGGTTGGGGGTGAAAGTGTTATACTTGTCAAATTGCAAGGGTAAAAATGTAATTTGTACATGATTGTATGGAAAAGGAATTAAGGGTGAAAGGGTGAAAGTGCATATTATGTTTAAACACAACACTTTCACCCTTATTTCCTTTTCATACAATCATGTACCATTTACACTTTTAACCTTGCATTTGATTAGAGCTATAGTGTATATTATTTGCTGATGATATACTTTTGGTTAACGAGATTAGATTGGTTATTAATAACAAACTCGAACTATAGAGATATATTTTAGAATATCGCGGCTTTATATTCAGTAGGTCAAAAACTGAATATATGGATTGATGTTTCAGTAGACGACACATGATGGACCAATTATGGTTAATTTAGGTGAAGAGTTAGTATCAAAGAATAACCATTTTCGATATTTCTGATTAATTTTACATAGTAACAGTGGAATAGAAAAATATGTCGACCACATAAACTAAGCAAAATGGATAAAGTGTTGAAACGCATTCAGAATTTTATGTGATTGCAATATGTTTTATGACTAAAACAAAATTTTTAGTGTGGGTTACTAGAAAACAAAATTAGCACAAGAGAGTGTAGTATTGATACATATGTCAAGGTGAATGTGTGAAAAAATTTAGAAATTATAGAATTCAAAATAAGGATATTCTTTATAATTTTAAATGCAACACCAATTGAGAAATAAGATGAAAAAAATACTTCAAAATAACGAATTGAAAAAGGTAAAGTTACGTTTCTAATTATATGAATAGAACAATCGAAAGATAATATGTGTATTATTACCTTGTACAAGCGAATGACTTTGATTCAATACGAGTTACTTCAAAAAAAATTCACATGTTTCATTATAATTTTTTATTTTGTATATATATTTAAGCCTATCGTAATTTACTGTGATTTTTAAAATGGATGACTAGCATCGCGGATTAGGGGTGAAAGTGCCATACTAATCTAAGTTGCATGCATAAAAGTGTAATTGAGCTCGAAATTGACCCGGCTCCGAATAAATATTTAACCGCAAGCAAAAAGTCGGTGATTTAGAGGGCTGAGAGAGGCGGAGATTGGGCGGAGGGGTCGAGCAGCGGTGGTGGTTCTCGGCGATATCGGCCGCAGTCCACGTATGCAATACCATGCCCTCTCTCTTGCTCGCCAGGTACTCGTTAATGACCCATACGCATCACTGTATATGTATATGCATATGTATAATTTAGATTTTCTTTTTCTCTTGTGAGTGCAATATTAGGTTATTTCAAATCTTTGATTTTGATTGCAGGCGGGTCTGGAGGTGGATATCGTTGCGTATGGTGCTATGCCATCTGCGATTGTCGATTGTTCTTCGTCTCAAGATGATATTGTATATAGTGATCTATAAACAGTGACATGGATAATCAGTTTGATGCTGGTTATTTTTGCTTTTTTTTTGCAATTTGGAGCTTTATATACTGGAATTCATATTGATGATGAGGGCACTCCACCAGAAATACCTATTTACAACACCCTAAACTTTAGTCTCTATTTTATGGAGAACGCTCGCATCAGACCCCTTGGACGTAAAATATAAATTCAGAACTGAAATGTACAGAGCATTGTAATGAAGCTCCTATATAGAATAGTGGTTGTATACACCGAGAGTGTTCCTTTAGGTTTAATCCCTAAAATATAGGGTAAGGAGGAAGGACTCATTAAGGGGCATTGTTGGTTGTGCCTAACAACTTTCCTGGTTAGGGGATGATGATGAGATTCATTATTATCGATATTCTAAACATCATCACCGTCCAAGCCTTAAATCCTAATAAATTCGGGTCGGCTGATGGGGCATGATTACGTTTTAGTGCTGGCCGTCAACCTACCACTACCTTCCTCATTTATCCTGGCTTTGGCTTGGCACAGGCCATGTATGCAGGGAATTCATAGGCGGAGCTGGAACCGATATTCTAATATGTAGTTTTATTATTTATATAAAATTTTATTTATTTTAATTTTGTTAAAAGTTGTTTATTTTGTGTTTTATTATGCTAGTTGAGTCATTGGGCGTATGTTGATTTTACTGAGCTCGAGCTGGACAGGGTTTGGTTTTTTAGTTTATTTGTTGTAATCGTTACTTTGGAATGATTAATCACGAGATTGAGCTTTTTTAGCCTGGGTTTTTCTCAACAATGTGAGCTAAAATTGGTTCTCTCACACTGTGAGTTAGAGTAATATTTATTGTCCTATACTCCTATTAAATAATACATCCACATATATGCTCTATATGTAAACGCCATCCTATTTTATCTAGCTGATCAATTGTTGCCTTTGTTTGTGTTGATAGGGTCTGATCCCCACTCAGCTTTGTTACAAAATCAATCTATTCATATCCATAAAATGGTATGTGTCATTAGCAAGTCATCGATTTAGTTTTTCTCTAGTCCTCATTTCAAAATATTTTAATTCTGTGCATTTTCTGGTCTGCTTCTGCAGACACAATGGCCAACAATCCCGTCGAGTTTGCCGAAGATACTTCGTCTGCTCGTGCTACTAATCAAAGCTTTGAGCCAATTTCTGATGCTTCTTTGGTTTCTTTGTGTGAAAATATCTGATCCAGACATGTTTACAGTGCAGGTGAATATACACGACTACGTGTTCTTCTTTGTCAAATTCAGCTTTCAGACATGATATTGTTTGGAATCTTATTAATAAGTTATTAGGCATGTATGTCTATGTTTCAGTACTCCGTCAAATTCAGCTTTCAAGCGTGATATTGTTTGGAATCGTTTTAATAAGCTATTAGGCATATATGTTTATATTTTCAGTACTCCTGACTGAAATCTTGATTCATAGTTCTTGTTTTTTGGTTCATAGAATCCACCATCTGTTCCCGCTTTAGTGGCTGTAAAATGGGCAAGCTGGTGAAGACGCTTTGCATTTATTGTAGATTGACACAATTTTGGATATACCTTACTTGCATTGTCACTTGGTAGAGGAAGTGTCTTTGTGACAATATATCGCTGGTATACTCGGACAGGCTCTATGAACTTTCTTTTGTAATTGTTGAAGGATTTTATTTGTCTTTCGATGTTAAGTTTGAGTGCTTTCCGTACGTGTGGAGGATTGAGAAGCACTTTGGGAAGATGGCTGATGGTTCCTTGTGTGTGACAAAGGCAATGCAACATGAGTTGGCGCAAAATTGGGGAATTAAGTAAGATGATCAGTTCAAAGTTCACAATCTGCATGTTGTGTGTCCGCATTAACAATTACATTTGTTGTTTTCTAATAATAGTTCTTTGATTTTCTTCTTCAGAGCCGTCGTTCTATATGATGAACCACCAGAGTTTTTTCGCCCTGCTTCCCTTGAGGAGAAACACCAGGTGAAGTGTATTCTTCATAGCTATGTTTGGAACTTAAGTGTACTTTTGGGCTGTAGTTGTTTTGTAGGACCCAGAACCATCTTAATCAGTCGTACAGTCTCGAAGACTGCATCAGTTTTGGTGAACTAAATAACAGCTATGACATTTTTCTTATATGTGTTGAGGTTGTGTTAAGGCGAACCCTAGTTTAGAATAATGTCACTGCATCTTGCAGGAACTGCAGATATGGGTAATCGTGACTTAAGTGAAACTCTATTTACTACATCGTGCAGCAACGACACTGTCATGAAGCAAAATAGGCCGGCTCTTATTGTTAGCAGTACCAGCTGGTAAGCTCTTTCCCTTTGTCCTACTAGGCTACGAATATTAATGTGATGGGTATAAAATGCTATGATATAATGCAAATCGGGTTAGGGTGGATAGTAATGGTTACACGACATGGTTCCTTGGACACAGGGATTTCAAGGCAAGATAATGGTAAAATAGAACTCGAACAGGCAATGTTTGGATACATATCTCCATGTCTCCCTGACATATTTTGCAAGAAAATTGTGATAGTTTTGATGCAAAGAAATTTTTTTTAACATTAGCATAAAAGTGCTTGTTCAGTCTCGATATATTTGAGAGAAAGAGAGGTTTGCGTCCTTTAAAAACTGATTTTCACTTTTGTCAAGGTTTTTCCATACAAGATTTCTTTAAATAACTTGGGGTAGAATCTTTTCCTATTTAAGAAAGTGTGATTTCCCATAGTCAATTTTTATTCTTTTAGGACTCCAGATGAAGACTTCAGCATTCTTTTGGAAGCAGCAGTTATGTACGATAGACGTGTTGCTGCAATTGTAAAGGAAAATGATTCAACAGGGGACGGGTTCCTTTGGAGGGAATTGAATGATGGGAAGCATTTCTTGTACCCAAGGTTGTTATTTATTATTACAGGTGATTGATTATTTCTTCACGTCTATTGTATCATTTTACATTAATGAGATTAGAAGGTGTCATTGTACTATTTTTGTTAACTTCCGCTCGAAAGATTTTGATCTTATTTAAAGGTAAAGGGCCTGACAAGGAAAAATCTGAAGAAAAAATAAGGAGACTGCACCTTAAGTGTGTAACATTTCGTACCATGTGGCTATCAACCGAGGATTACCCTTTACTTCTTGGTAGGTTATTCACATTATCTGATTAATTTTTTCCCAGAACTATTAGTTTTTTATATTTTTATACAGGCTATCCATGCCTATGCCATGAATTTGCAGGATCAGCAGACCTTGGTGTTTGCTTACATACCTCCTTATCTGGGTTTAGATCTCCCAATGAAGGTAGTTATCATTTTTTGAAATTTCTAATGTCTTATTTTAGGTGTCAATAACCCTTTTAATTGGCCTTCTATTTTGTAACCTTTCTTTCATAAGGTTGTGGACATGTTTGGCTGTGGGCTACCCGTTTGTGCAGTTTCATACTCTTGGTAAAGTTCTAATGTTAAAAATCACTGATCTTTTATGTGATCACCTTCGTGATTCATTCTTACTTTTTGATTTTGTTGAAGCATAAGGGAACTTGTGAAAGTTGAAAAAAAT
>MKEJ01089519.1:0-14634 GCA_001753735.1 Embelia ribes
AACAAAATACTTAATATTAAAAAATTAAAAGATCAAAAGGATTTAAAGAATATTAAATAAATAAAATAGAAAAAAATATATTAGAAAATAATTAATTAATCAAATTTAATGAATAAAAAAATATAATAAATTAATTAAATAAAAAATAATAATTAATTAAAAAAATAAGGATAAAATTGTAAGTTGAGAGAATAAGAGGTAGTGGGCACAGGGAGATGTCAGGAAGGATGTCAAAAGCAACTCCCCACTTAATATTGTTACTACCATTCAAAATAATACATTTTCAATGGCCAAGGGACGCGCGGCAGAGGCTAATTCTTGCCTTACGTAGCAGCCTTTACTTTCCCGTATTATATTAGGCTTTTTACCGTTATATTAGATTTTGAGAATTTACCCATGCATAATTTATTTTTAATTTTTAACCTTTTTATATTTTAAACTTAAACTAAAAATTACTACAACAATATTCCAAATGTTGGTCAGTTCGATATATAATACATTGGATATATAAATCATGTACAAAATGATATATCTTCGATATGTAGTATGATATATAGATTAATTCTTTTTCAATATATTACTATTCACATATATTTTCATTTATTAATATTGATGATATATCATTTCTACCCTAGACTTTTATTGTCAAGTTAATGTTTTTGAGTTTCCAATGGGAGTTGATTTAGTATTTAAGTAGCCAATATTAGTTGCTTTCAATGAATAATATGATTGCACACTTCACTTGTCTTTTTCTTCCATTGTACAAAACGATGTAAAAAAACGATGCTTATGATACGTTTCTTTATATCAAATCGATACATAAATTGGCGCAATATATTTTTATTTATTGAACCGACCAATGCTAAATACATTGAGTATCGATTATAAATCAAATATCAATTACACTAATATTTTTTGAGATTCCAATGGGAGTTCATTGAGTATTGAAGCTGATAAAATTAATTACAACCAATGAATAATGAAAGCACAGGTCTCGTCTCATTTTCTTCCACTATACAAAACAATATTTTTCAATATATAAACAGATGCACAAATTGGCACAATATATTTTATTTAGTAATTGATGATACATCAAATCCAACTTAAACTTTTCATATCAAGTTAATGTTTTTGAGTTTATTAATTAAATTCAATTAATAAACGAATGCACATGTCTCATTAGATTTAAGCAATCTTATTTTCTCTCTATCGTAAGTAACCTTTAAGCAATCAAATTGTATTACTGCGATCCATACTCAGATTAGTAAACATGTACACCAACCCCAAACTCAACCCCAATCCCAACCCCAACTCCGGCATAGTTTTCTTACATATCATTATTGCTCACTAAAAGAAGTTTGTAGAACAACAAGAAAAGCAAATCGCCACACATGGAGTTAGGAACAACCAGTTGAGATGGCTCTTAGAACAGAACCACAATTCAATTCGAGTGCATATTGCAAGGAGAGTAGGTAAAACTTCAAAATGAGATTTTACGTTTTCGTAAAAAGAATACCAAGTCTTCGTAATAGGAATCAAGAAGTGTGTTTCTTTTAAGCGTATATTTGGAAGATGCAAATTTGCCCTTCTATAAAGCATTAATTTAATACTATTATGCATCTTTTGTAGTTTATCAAACATGCATGTAAGTCCATTTATAATTAATCGAACATATGCATCGTTATTAGCATTTAAGTCTATCGATGTATCTATCCAAACATGCATTGAAATAAGCATCTAAGTCTATCGAAGAGGGCATTCAACATTTTACAATGAAAAGATGAAAGAAAAACATTAAATCATAGCCATGAAATAACTTGCCCCGACCTTTAGATCTAGCATTTGATATGCATATTGTGCTATGAAACTGATGTAACTGCTAAATCGTACAAATATCCCAAAAATAATGTGACATTTGGGATAAGTGAACAATTAGGGTTTGGATTTGGCGAGAAAGAGAGGCGTGTTCGATATGTCTTAGGGTTAATCTTTTTCACAAGATTCACAAAATCATATTTTTGTAAGGTCCAAAAAAGTTTGGAATATTTTTGCAAATTACCTTGAATATTGATACTTTAGCCATGTGTTATTTGGGTTTGTCATTATGATTGAATTTGGGCTAGTCCTACATACATTCATTTTATTGGGCATAAAATTTCATCTTTGCCCTTTGAAATTAGGATCTAATTTGGGCTAAATTTCATTTTTGAGCAAATGCAATAAGGGAAGAAACCAACAAGCCCTGTAAAATGTAAATCATTTATTGATTTTTGTTTATATGTTCTGAGGCATAATGGTAATGATGTCAAATCTTTAATAAAATAGACAACACGATAAAAGAAGTGCAAAAGAATTTTTTATGACGTTTACATAAGAAATTTATGGGATCAGCTCCTCTCTATAACTTTATCCTTATTATTCTCCATAAATTAAATATTAAATGGACATGTGTCAACTTGAGTATCCACGGTTGCGGTGACTTCCATCAATAAAAGTTTTTTCTTTTTACTTTGGATATAACTTAAGGGTTTTAATTGACCGAAATTTTCACAAAAATTCCATCCACAAAATGGCGCCAAAAATCTAGCAACATACTGTATAAAACTACTCTCATGATTTGTAGAGGAAGATATGCATTTGTTATGCTTATATTTATAACCATGTAAACATTTTATCTCAACTAATCTTAATTAGAAAAATCGCTAAAAGGAAAAAAAAAATTCATGTCAATAAGAATAAGAGTGTGAATATAATATCTCGTTTTCAATTATAAATTTAACAAAATATTAAAAACAAAAACAACACAGAATTAATGGAAGTCACACCACAACTGATAGATGCTCAAATGGATTCATGTCCATTTAGTATTTAATTTATGGAGGTTATGAAGGATAAAGCTACGGAGAGAAGCTTATCCCAAAATTTATAATACACACACATATACTATTATAATATGTGAGCTCATTTTTAATATAGATTTTTGTGGTGTACCAAAAATATCCTTTAAAATGCATAAATTTATAACTTAAAAACTTTGAGAGTTGATTTTCATGGAATATTTACGTAATTTACTCGACCATCAGTTGTAATTGCTTCTAATTTTTTTCCCACAACCGCCATATGTTCTCTCTCTCCAATCTTCTATATAACAACTTCTCCCTACTCTCTCTGAAATTGCCACCTCCTTTATTAATCAATTAAATATACATCTATTAATCAATCAAATATACAAAAAATAAAAATAAAAACTACTTAAATCTATCTCAATTGCTCTCAATTTGCAACGAGAAATAGATTGAATAATTAATATTATATAATTATGTTAATAAAATTGCATACGCATTTGTGTGTGCGCTACCTCTAGTATGTATGTATGTATATATATGTATATATATATAGTGTTAAATGACCGTTGTACTAAAAATTCGAGCTTGTTATAACATTATTATAGTAGGACAACTTTTTATTCTTTTATATAATTATCCAACACTTCTCCTCACGTATGGACCAAATTCATTTTAAGTTTACCCAATTTTAGGAAGACTCAACACGTGTTATTTCTTTATTTTATTTATTTATTTATTTTTTTGAAGGAAAGTTGTTATGGAGAATCGAAACTAGGACATCTTTATTCATAAACTTTGATATCATGTTAAATTACAATTGTACTAAAAGCTTGAACTTATTAGTAGGATAATTTTTTTATTATTTTATATAATTTTCCAACATATATATATATATATATTAAGTAGTAAACGGGACACATCAAATCATGTTAAATAAAACATATCAGTTTGAAGTAAGTATGATCGTCATAGTCGGGGTCAATTAGCAAATCATTCCACTATGAATGTTAATATTTTCCTATACAAGCAGGTCTCCAAAATGTGGCATGTTAAAATTATAACCTTTGATCTAATTTTCAATTCTTGTACCTTTAAATCCTAATCAGTTTGATAATATAAAAGGAAAAATATTAGGTTCAAATAGATTAAGCAACCTTTCTCATGTATGAATAAATGCCATAATGACTTAGGGCTAGCTAGATAGCTCTCAATTTGTCTTGCATTTTCTTGGCTCAAAGCAGAAAATTATGAAAAGGCCACGAAAATTTTGGTCCTTGTCTGGCTTAAGTGCAAAGCTAATCTTTAGGCCTTACCAACCCTGTGAATTGTTATCGTTAGGTACATATTATATACTTACTCGAAAATTCGGTTAGACTGTGAGTTTGTTTCCTTCGAAACCATTTCTTGACCTGAGAGATTTTTATTTCCTAAGTTCATACGAAAAACTCGCTTTTGATAAGTTTGTTTTCATATTAGGAGGCTCACTAAAAAAAAAATGAAACATGATTACTACTTTTTATAATACTAATGATATTCTTCAAATCTAATGTACTAATTTCAAAATATAGTCACATAAAATTAATTCAGTTATTAATAATATCATTGCTTTCCTTTTTTTTAATATATTACTAAGGTGATGTTTCTCACTTCTATTTCTCGTATATTTTTTGCATCCATTTCCCTTTTTCGCAATTATGATGTGTGTTCTCTATATTTATCGAGCTTAATCTTGATGCATCACAAACTTACAATTTTATCGGTCTTTTTTTAAATTTAAATGCGTCAATTTGCCATTGCATCTAAATTAAATTGTTACTAAATTGTGAAGATTCAAATGTTTGCTTAGGTCTCATTGGGCCCCCCTCCTTTTTGTCTTTTCTCATGTTTTCTTTCATATGTAGCTGAAACTAAGGTTACTTTATTGTTTTGTTTAATTAAAAACATATGCTTATGATGGGATATAATCTAAGTGAACTAGTTAACATATCCTATACTTCTTAGGGTGTGGGGCTCCATGAGTAATTTTAATTTGTTGCTTGTGGATTAAATTTTGGAAAAACTTGACAAAAGTTGCCCCTAAATTTAGTAAGTAGATGGAGGACCATTTACTGGCTGTCTTTTTTGCTTAGTGTTTATTTATAGGAATTTAATTTTAATCTTGACTATTTCTACATGAGCGAATTTTGACGGATCACACATAAAGAGGCCCTATATGTATAAATAAACACATATATGTATCTAAGGGCGGTGATGTATAGAATCTAACAGCGACGATGGATAAAAACTACTTATTTATTACCCCTAGTGTTGTATCAACACTTTGATAATAATGCAACTTGTTTATCTAATAAGAATGCTCTTCATATATGAAATTTTTTTCCATTTTAGTTCCAATTTGAAATTGTTTTTGAGAAATTTTGACACACCTAATAAAATAATGCAAACTGGTGAGTGAGAAAATTGTGCTTAAAGTTAAATGGTTCCAAATTTACATTACGCCACTGAGATAATGTGACAATATTATCTCTATAACTGTGTAAGAGGCTAATATGTATTTCCTTTTTTTTTTTTTGGGTAGCCTATAAATGCAAGACACGTCACTGTTAAACATTCTTGATCTAAATTTGTTCATATCAAATTGAATTATCCTACAAACGGGTTAAATTTTGTTCAATATTTTAATTACAAACTGAGCCTCTTTATATAGCCAAAAGTTCTAACAAATAAGAAAATTAATCGAACGTGAAATAATTTATTATGAAATAAAATTAACCATTGTAGAACACATATTCTATTTTAACAACTTACGTAGAAATTGCTTTTCGGTATCTCAAAATTGCCAGAATGTCGTAAATATCATCATTAGACTATAATACTAATGACATTTCTTTCGTAACACTTATAATTTTTAATTGCTTATATGCATAATTACTGTACCGATAAATTATGACTCAAGATTGTGCAGTGGTCGTGTCATTTAATTAATTAAGTATAGTAATTCGTGATTTAAATCTTTCACTAGTGTAAGATACTTAGCATTAATGCATGGATTAATGATACGGCATCCTTAAGGAAACTCAAATTATTTCTAATTAATTGCATCACGTTATATTATTGTTCTAACAATCAAGCTAAGCTATAATTTAACCAAAAATTTATAGTTTTCATATTGTTTGTTTGACTTTCTAGTTAATTGAGTAAAGTAGAATCAACACCAACGTTGGCTAGAGTTGCAAGTGATTTGTGCTGATTAATTATTGTTATTATCTTATTCAAAATTGTTTGAAACCATTAATTTGGTGTTTGATATAAATGAAAAATAAAAATAAAAAGAATCACTCATTGTATGGGTAAAATTTGCGACCACCATATAAAAATTTATACACAGATAGTGTATAGATGCACAACGCAGTGCATTAAACACATGGAATGTGTTAAATAAGTACAAAAAAAGCACATGGTTTGTAATTAATATTTACTTTTCGTTGTGTCTTATGATCACCAGTTCCAAAGGCATTATGTTAGCGTAATACTTTTTATTTTTATTTTAATAGTCGTAGTTAAAACTAATGATTAATATCTTGAATTAATGTTACAGGAGAAAAGGCAAAAAAAAAAAAAAACTTAACTGGAAAATGCACATAAATAATTGATTTGAAATTAAATTTTAACATATATATTATACATGTATTAATTTATATTTATGGTAAATTTGATCCGTAAATGTAATAAATTGAAATTTATCATGTGTTGAAAATTCTGAATAATTTAAAAGGAAATCATATTTTTAGGGGGGGGAAATTAAGTTGGATATTTTAAATGTGTTCAAATTTCAGTAGCCAAGGAACAAATTTATATATAACTAAACTTAAAGTTCACCTTGAAAGCATGGCGCAACTTTGCTAGTATGAAGGTCCAAAATTTTATAAATTAGTTTTCATTAAATACCTTTAAAAGCCAAGAAAAGAAATAAAAATAATTCAATAATATTATGTACTTTTAACAGGTTTAAGACATGGTAATAAGTGGTAAACACACAAATATACCAAAGCAAATTTGCCATAAATTTTGTTTCTGAAAATGTGACACCTATGTCAGGCTACATGACATTAAAAAAAAAAAAATTATTTAGTTTGAATTGGTTAAGAAAATAAATCTGATTGGCTAGAGTTTTCGTTTTGAGTTAAGACGAAAGTAATTTATAGATAAATATACTGACGTATGATAGAGAATGGCATTTACCTGATTACAACTTAGGGTTTGGTTGCAACTTATAATTAAACTATAATTTTTCATCATATTTGCTCTTAAAAGTTGATCAATATTTAGCTGATCAGCTTTTAAGCTGAAATTATTTGTTATTTTAGCCTAAATAAATTGGAAGTTTTAAATTAGATGCATCCGATTTTTATCTCGGTCTAAAACTGCAACCAAACTGAAGAGTCAGTATCCAATTTAGAGTCGGATAAAAACTCCGAAAGATGGATAATGCAATTTCGAGGATGAAAGTTACTCTTGTCGAGTTCCAATCGTCCAAATCTCATTGTTAAGCCAAACTAAGCTTCTTCTTCCAAAGGTAAAACTCCCGAGATTTGCTCCGGTATCTGAAAGTGTGGGTAGGGTGATACTCACAAACTCTTTTATGCTTAAGTAAGAATAGGCTATGATAAAATAAAATGCAATGTACTTAAACAAAAATATTTAATTATATAGTCAATGTAAAGAGAGAAAGTTAAGTATTTTTAATTAATAAGTAACAGTATTTATAGTAGCATACAATATTTATATAGCTGTTAGAGAATATTATATCATCACTTCTTGAATTACCTGTTAATTGAGCGTATGGCAAAAAATTTGTGATTTTTTTAGTAATAGTCCCATGTATTAATTTATGTAACTTATCATAAACGAACTTTGCTACATGAGATGTTATCTTTCAAAGTAAAGGTCTTAAGGAAAGATGATAAATTTAGTTAACTACATGACAATGCGTGATCTTTTACCATTTTACAATTAAATAAATGCATCCAAGGGGTCTTCAATTAATAAGACATCCTACGGGCTCCATTAACATTGGATCGGTTGACAATACAGGGGTCCACTGCATTGAAGTCTCCTCTTCCATTTAAAACATAGTAGTAATTTATGGCATAAACTACACTTCTAAAGAAAGTAATTGGCTTTTACAGAGAAGTGGCAAATTTAAAAGTAACAAATCCAACAAAGATCAGACTAAACAACAGTGTCAGGGACAATTAAATTAGTGTTTTACGAAGTAAAATCCTTCTGGCAACCGACAAGAAGATCCAGATTTCCAGACCATGCTCAAATACAATATGTGATCGATTCAAGATAACAATTGTCTAAAACCTACCAATAAAAAAATTTCCATTTTTTTGTACATATCTTATACTTACAGAAAAAAGTAATCAATTCTAAAAAATAAAAGTGAGATTTTATATATACTTATACATAAAAAATTTCTACATACTACCATATATGTACTATCACGTAGGAGATGTAGTGATTTTTAATTATAATATTTATTTTTCTTTCATATGTGTTAATAATTTTTCTCCTACGTGGCAACACATATATGGTAGTACGTAGGAAATTTCTACATACAAGTATGTATAACATTACACTCTTAAAAAATATGGTAATTTTTTGTTAAAATATAATAATCATCTTTATACAATATAGTAATGATATTAATTTAATACTTTAAATTTAAATAAATGTTGCATTTAACGTATTGCAATTTTTATAAGAATTTATGTCAAATAATACGTTAGTTTTTTAAAAAAAATAATTGAGTACAATATTGCTATTATATTGTAGAAATAAAATTACCATATTTTCACGAAGTTACCATATTTTTAAAACGAGTTATTTTTATTTAGGTACAAGACTTATAAAAATTGCTAGACTCTGTTGTGTTAATATATTATTCAACCCAATATACCCAATCAGATACCCATATATATATATATATATGTGTGTGTGTGTGTGTGTGATGCCGGAATACTTAACAATATGAATCATATAGATTTTTAAACATGCAAATGAATGTACAGTGAGACGGGGCAAAAGATAATGATTTTAACAATGAGGATTGCAAAAACCACAAGTAAAATTTCCCTCGTTACTGAAATAAAAAAGAAAAGACTAGGCAAGGCGACTACAATACTACATAGAAAATTTCCATAATTATTAATTATGCTTTAAATTACTTAGAAAGCACACTATATTCCTTGGGGGAAAAAATTCAGATTGCTCAGCTAAGAATTCCATTAGGAACCGAGTCTGATTAGCTTAAGTAATTGCAGACTACATAATGAACAAAAGAATAAAGAGGGGACTTGGAGGATTTGTCTAACTGCTGCCCATGCATTAAAAATAAATTATCATGCTGTTTTAATACGTTTGCCAGGTTCGGGCAATTGATTTTTGACGCAGCGGGCTCCTTTGAGTGCCCGCCCCAAGTTCCGAGGAACACACTAGATCTCCAGGGTCTTCAATAGGAATCCAAAGTAAATGTGACCAACGGCAGATCAGGATTTGGGATAGGTGGAGGGGTTAGTTTTTTCCAACCAAGAGGGACGAATGGGTTATTCAAACAATTTCAAATTTTGCATATAAATGCTTAGTTTGATGACAACTTTTAAGCAAATAAGCTAACTTACTTATATTTAAGAAAAAAAAACTGGATAAATTCAGCTTAAAACTTCCAAGTCATTTAGGCTAAAACAATAAAAAAAACTCAACTGAGTAGTAAAACAATCAAACTTTTAAGAAAAAAAACTGATAAACTAAAGCTTATAAAGTATAAGCCTACGACCAAGCATGTCCAAAGTGAACACACTACTATGCATGTAAGTCCAAAGTGAACACACTACTATGCATGCAAGAGAGTGCCGAATTTAGGTATTTAACCACTCCAATATCAGACAAGTTGTCTAACAACTTTTGGAACTTTGCAATATTCTATTTCATCGATTTTGCAACCTTTTATGTTGGGTACAAAAAGGTTAATGCACATATGTCAAATTTGAGGGGTTAAGGAGAGTGGGGTTGACTAGAAACAGAGGGAAATTTCATTATTTGCCCCTACCTACTTCCTCGCATTGGAAAACAACTCCAATGCAAATATAGTGCTCAACAAGGCCAATTATAATTCTAAGCTACAACCAAAAATCCTAGTTCTAAACTACTATATCAATTATCAAGACAAAAATTGCACATAAAGATCTAATTTTATTTTTACCATCAAGTTTAACCCCGAGTCATATTAGTTCCATCAGATTTCAACTGAAACTACCACGTCTCAAAGATTGCAATGAGATATCATTCCCAGATTAATCACCAACATTAAGTGGAACATGTTCCAAAATTGGGATTAAAATGCATATACCATAAGGCCGAATTCCAACATATTGAACAACTTACGAACTTTATAGCATTAACTTAGAATGTTAAATGAAAATGAACTATTATGCATCACAGTCTACAGGATGAACTTAAGCGAATAAACGCGAATAACTGGGACACTGAGAAGGATGATGAAGATCATACTCTTCAAGGACGACATGGTGAAGATTCTAGACAGATACCTACATTGTTACATCTTACTTACAACTCTTGCAAATCTACAAATAACAACATAGATCTTTCCTTTCAAGGCTTCATTTTATAAAAATAGGCCAATGACCTCAAAACTTATATGATCCCAGCATCGATGTGGCTATAAGAAGAATATGGAGTTTTTAATGGCACCAAGTGATGATCACAGAACATTCAACTGGCAAAAAAATAAAATAAAACCCTATGGGTCCTCTAATCATCAAATAGTCGGAGAGGCTAACCCCAAATTCAAAACAACACTCTTGAAATTAGAGAACTCCTTTAAAACCAGAAACAAAGTACATAAAAAACCGGTAGAATTGGTAACTCATACTGAACACACTAGAATATTATTAACCAAGTGCTCAATGAGCTTCTCACGGAAGTAGAAAAAAGAAATCAAATTAATGATCCAAGGAATCTAAAAGACCAAACCAATAGCATGCATATATATTCTTTCAACTATACATTTGTATGTTTCTCAATTTTCTTGATTAGGTTTACACCACCACAATTTATACATATATATTACATGCCTGTGGCTTACTCAAGATGCACAAACACACTACCCCTTCAACGTTTCTCAAAGTGGTTTATCACACAAAATTAGCTCTCAGAGCAACACAAAACTATACATTATGTATATACTATATGCACGCAAAATAAGTAAAGATGTAAGATCTGGACCTCGTTGCTCAGAAATTAAGGCAGGCTGTGAGTTGAGTCAACAAATCTTGACTTCTTTCCTTCATTACATGGCCCACAGCCACCACACATCTCCTTCAATCATTAAATCATCTTTATCATCCAAAGCTTATGATACTTCATGTACAGATAAACCAAACATGGCCCAGCCAAATTTTCCTCAAATAGGCGCTTGCAAAGCTTAAGATAAGAATCTACATTTCCAAATTTTCGAATTCTTTTTCTTAGTCCTTGTAAAACAGCTTCTCTGTCCAGAAACTCCGGGCACAAACCATAGTCCAGCATTTTTATGACTATTTCAGCAGCAGCATCAAAATGGCCCCCTTTTATGTACCCTCTCAACAACCATGATAGTGTTTTCTTCTTTTGCACAGAGCTAGCAACCTCAATTCTAGATGACAATCGAGAAACAGACCGATGTGCCTTTTGAGAAGCACAAATGGCTAAAACAATGTCGTAAAGCTCTGTATCAGCTTCTTTACCAGCCATCTTCATGGCCCATAATTGCCGTTCAGCCTCAAACCCATGGCCTGCACAGATGTACATTGCAAGGAGCCTCTCATGGATCATCCCGTTAAATGATGGGCCTCCCTCTTGCCTTGCCCAATTGGATAAGCGTATTCCTTTGGCTACAAGTTCAGACTGATACTTCTCGAAAAGCCTAATATTTTCCGAATCAAGTTGAGTAATCCAACCAGACTTGCTAAATCCCTTCAGCTTCCGTAAAGCTTTTGCAAATTCATTCAGCTCTTTTACCACAGCTGTCATAGCTATCAGGTAGCTGTAGACCTCTGGCTTCAACCCTGAGTCTCTAAAGCATATTACTAAATTCACCGCACCATGATAATCACCATCCACCTAATACAGTACAAATTTTTGTTCAGTGTTGAGCACTAAAAGCCAAAAGGTTACTACTCATTACTTAAGATAAAAAGGACAACAATCAATCATTGGCAAGTAATCTACCAGCATGAAGTAAGAATTTTTAACTAAGTCATAAGTGAGGCCTGACATAGTTTGTAACGTGAAGCTGTGAACTCCAACATACTTTTACAACATGAGGGCATTATTCTTTTAAAATAGTAGCATGAATGAGAAATAGAGCAGAAAAAGACTACAGTAAACTGAGGGACTTGGCATTCTGACAAGACAAATAATGGTCTTGCTTATGCATGTCTCCTTCTACAACCATAAAAGTAGCGGATTGGAAATGTGCATGCAACATAAATGGCCCTGTGGCATTCTAAATATCCATAACAGGAGCCGGATAAAGCTAAGAGCATTCACTAACAGTCTTTCCAAAATCAAGCATTCTAGAAATTAAAAAATGACTTTTAAGAAATCAAACAGTAGCAATTTTAGAAAACCCTCGCAGCAATATTTCTAAATCCTTTCCCATATATATTTAAATTATATATATATAGATGGCCCAGTGCACAAAACTCCTGCATTCCGGGGTCTGGAAGGTCTGATGTACGCACCCTTACCCCTGTTTCTAAGAGAGGTTGTATCCAATAGGACAAACCCAAGACCCATAAGTCACAATGGAGACGTGTATAATCCTAACTTGTAGAAATTCAAGTTGAGGACTATAAATGTTACCAATATCAATTTAAATAATATATAAATTTATATAATATATGTATGTATTTACATACCTAGATTTGAAATTAGGTGGAGATGGTTGTAATAGTGGCAGGGGGAAGAACGGAGGAGGAGAATAGTGGTCGTGGCGGTGGTTGGGAAGGTCATCAGAGGAGGAGAATAAGTACTGTGGTAGCTAGTTAAGGTCGGAGAAGGAGGAGAGTGGTTGTGGAGGATGGGGAAGATTGCCGGTGAAGGAGATTGGGTGTAGCGGTGGTGGTGGAAGGTCGTTGCTGGTGGGCCGGTGAAAATGGTAGAAGGAGAGGGTAGTGTCTACTCTGAGTGTTGAGAGAGAACAATAAATGATCTAAAGAAAAATTAATATTTTATAAGAGAAAGTTGCTACAAAGCCTTTCTCCCAACAAAAATTTACTGTAGAATCCTCTGGTTTTAGAAAGAGAAATGTTGGAAAAGAAAGACTCATGGGGAGGTTTTCTTACCAACATTTCTAGAATGAGAAATAAAATGGGAATATAGAAAGACTAGTGGGAAACCTCCAATGGTGTCAAGATGGATGAATAACATGACAAAGGAAATATCACATTTTTTAGGTACAAGTGAAACCGTTGAGATAGCACTAGGATAAGCAAGCAAAGTAACAAGCCACTCAGTCAAATCAAAATGGCCTGTTAGAATAACTCACATAGATAATATAATGATTTCTCCATCAAAGAATTCCACACCAATCTATAGACCAACAACAGATAAACTATCTCAGACAACGTAGACACATAACATAACTAGTCCGATTCGTATCCAGAACTCTTGAGGGATTGAAAAATAAACTTAATAACCAAAACCCAGACTTTATGGTAGCTCTATAACCATGCTGAAGACAAAAACCAGCATAAAAAATTTGAGTCAAGTTAGTTATAAATGAAGTAAACATCACACTATACCACATCTCTATCAATATATGCACACCTGATACTCCGATGTTACACACCAACAAGATTTGGTTCGGTATCTCATCCCAAATTTCAGGTTCTCTCCCATAACATTTCAACAAATACCCCACACAAGAATATAAGATTCAACACATAACACGCATGAGTGCCTCCACACAGTATTGAATCGAAGGACAGTCATAGTAACCCTACTGCGAAATTAACAAGAAGAATGTAATTTAGGTAATTATAACTAGCAATCTTCATGAATAAAATACTTCAGAAATTACCACGCAATAAGTTCAATATTTCAAGCAGAAAAATCCACAATATGACGACATAATTTTAATGATGCCTAACATGAATTAATATCTACTTGAAGAATATAATTACTTATATTTTCCAAAACGAATCACAGAGCAAGTATACCAAACCCTAGCGAAAATTTGAAAGTAAGCAATTTTATAGTATCAAATCGGGATGCAAATAAACCAAGCAGTCCATAAATAAGCTCAGGCTTGGGGAGTCAATGGCTCGGCTCAGGCTTGGGCTTGTTTATTTATACACGAGTCGTGTCTGAACAATAAAATAGGATTTGTTAAATAAATGAGCCGAGTTTGACCAACTTGAAATTTAAAAAGTAAGTTTACATACTTAAATACATATAATTCAAATTGAATATTTAATATATATGCAGATAAGTTGTTACAAGATGGTAACATTATGATATATTCATCTTAATATTGGACTTTTCGAAGTATTTGGCAACCAAATTCAACAATTTATGGTTATTGAAACAAGCCGACCCTAACGACCTACTAAATGAGCCGTCGAGCCATATAGACTCAAGCTCAATTCTTTTAGTTAAACGAGCCGAGCCTGAGCCGAGCTTTACAAATAAGAAGCGAGCCGAGCCCGAGCCCGAGCCC
>MKEJ01089521.1:0-15798 GCA_001753735.1 Embelia ribes
ATGCACATATAGGTGGAAGTACCACATGCGCACCGTCTCATCTAATCCGGGCAGGGCCATATGAAACATGCAGGAATGTGGGATAAATTTGAAAGTTCAAATATAGAAAGAAAAGTCAGCCATTAATTTTATTTTTGTTTGTTACGTAAAAACAAACACATTGTCGGCATGTGAGTACGCCCAGCGCACATTGTCCCAACAAAAGCAAAAAAGAAAAAGAAAACGAAAACGAAAATATAAAAATATTATATTTGTAGACTAAAAATATATAAAAATATTATATTTATGGATTAAAAATTTGTAAAAATACGAGCGAGCGTGGTTATTAAGAGCAGTAACATTATCTCGATAATTATTGGGTTCATATATATATATATATACAAAAACGAAAATTCATAAATAGGTCAAATCATTGTCAGGACAGCCAATGGACGGCTGTGATTACTTCTCTCTAATGCAGGCTTCTTGAGTCATGCATAATCAATGGAGAGAGATATTGTATTCGTACAAGTTGTTTGACTATTTGCGTATTCAAATTTATCTGTTGTTTTATTCTCTAAATCTTGTGGGAAATTTCAAGGGAATGGAGAAAACAGGAATCACTAGTGGAGGAAATTTATTTTATTCGGAAATATTTACTCAATATTGTTAGTTGTTGTTTTTTTACCATATTTTAATTCACTGCAGACAATTAAAAGTTGGCATTTAATAAAGAATTTAGTTTTAATATATCGACGATATATAAATTTTCATATATCAGTGTACTTGGATAGATAAAACGTGTGCATCTGTGATGACTCATACATGTGGAAATGGAATCATATTTTTCATATAAGGCCGCTTGTGGTTAAAATCACTTTGATAAAACCGTAAATGTTTAAATTTGACGACGGATCGCCAATCGTTTTTTTCGAATAATAAAAATATACTCCTTTCCGTAAGCAAATGTGATTTAACCATGAGACATAAATCGTCGAAAGCCAGCCAAATCCTTGTCCAAACCATCTCGTTTGACATAGCTAGCAACAACTCGGCATCATAATGATAAAACACCGTACATAATATTTTTTTTTCTAGCAATTTATGATAATTACTGTACTTTCGGGATAAGTTATTACAAAATGTCAACAAATTACTACAAATATTTTTAATTAAAAACAGTTATAATAAATTATTATCGGTTTGTAATAATTTTATCATAAAAATATAGTATGTCCGTTAAAAAAATTATTGTATATTGTAAGGAAAAAAATTCGTGTATTGAAAGCAAATTGCTCAACATGACCAAGCCCAAATTTCTTGTGCTTTTAAAAGGGACCAAGCCCAAAATGATTATACTAATTTATACCCATGATACGACTTAAGGTGCCATCTTTATTGCAAATGATATGCTTGTTTGAATAGAGAATTTTAATTTTTACCTTTTGAATGTTATTATAAGTAACTTTTACACTTTTATTGCATTTAAACTTTCAACTCCAAAGTTATAGAAGTGTATGCAATGTAAATGAGGAGTGGGTTTGTCTAATTCTCTTAATGTATAAATACTATGTCGGGCAATGAACAGAGCTGAATTTGTAACGAACCCAATGCGAACAGATTTGCTCATGGCTAGCCCTTCCAAATACAAGTCGACAAATTTTGTGAGGCGCAAAGATAAATTTAACGCATGGATATTTTTATGGTTTACATTTGCTTGTGACTCTATTTTTAAGGGGCGATGGGTCTCTAATACTATAATTGTTTAATACTAATGGGAGACAAATTTTTATCAACAAAAATAAAATATTGCATATAAATTTGTAAATTTATCTCTATAATATTAGATATCCGTCTTCTATTTTTAGGAGTTACAAGACATTGCCCATGGCAAAATAGGGCAATTATGTGCAAATGATGAGGGGGTCCCTACAATTTTCCAATTATTTGTGGAGTTTAAGGCAATTTGGGATTACTTTTCATATTTTGCCCTTTTTTTTGTTTTAATTTATACATAGAGCTTTAACATATTTGATTTTAATAACATTCTTCTCTTAGGATGATTTTAGAAGAGGTTTTGGGATACGTTGAAAAGCTGTTTTTACTTTTTATATGATTAATTACAAAATTAATTTCAATTATATTTATTACATTTTTCATACATACATATTTTTGTCTTTTTAGAATGGAATTTGTCTTTTTAGAATGGAAAGTACTATACTAAACATCACACTATTAATCAAAATAAATTTTAAAATTTATTTAACAAATATCAGGATTATAACCATTTTTATAATAAGTTTTCAAGATCAATTTTAAGAAATAAAATTTTAAAAGTATCAACATTCCCAAACTGGACCTTAGTCCCTCCATCCTATTTATTTTGTACCTCTCTCTTTTTTGACTTGTCCAAACACATCTTCCACTTTTCAAAAATAAATATGCAGAAAATTATATATTTCCTAAATTGCCATTATTTATTGTGCTCTATAATTTGTACATCTTTATATTTCTAATGTCCATATCAATTACACTAGGGATAGATATCAAAAATACTTATCAATTTAAAATAGTTAAATTCATTTACCATGTCGGTTATGAAAAATTTTAATTTTTATAGTGTACAAAATAAGTTGGATGGAAAATATATTTTTTATTTTAATTAAAATAAGCTAAAATTTTTGGAACCAGGGCTTCTTGCAGATGTGTCGGGCAACTCTTACTCGATTCATCAAAACCATTAATTTTTCAATCAACAGATAGAATAAAATAATTTATTTTATTTATTTAAATTTAAATATATAATCTCAACAACCAATTTCAAAATAAGGGGAATCAAAAACGACGGAAAGTGACTGGTTTAAAAATTTGAATATGTATGTATCCGGTTCATTTACGGCTCTTATTTGATTAAGGGACAAGCAATTCTTTCCCTTTATTATAAGACAAAAAACACATGTAGCCTCTTTCTCTTTAATTACGTCTCCACCCCCTGCAAATTTGTCATTTTTATGTATTGAAACAGTCGTAAACATAAATTCACAAATTGATCCGATAAATCCAAACTAAACCCCCAAAATCTCCCAGCCGCAGCAATGGTGGCGCTGAAGGAGGGTAGCCGGCCGCCGTGGGTGGGGTTGAGCGCCGCCGTGTGGGTCCAGATCGCCGCCGGCAGCTCCGCCAACTTCACCCTCTTCTCCCCCTCTCTGAAGAGCGTGCTAGGGTTCAACCAGCAGCAGCTCACCATCCTCGGAGTCGCCAACGACATCGGCGAGAGCGTCGGCATAGTCCCCGGCATAGCCTGCAACAAGCTGCCACCGTGGATCGTGCTCTCGGTCGGCGTCGGCTTCTGCTTTGTTGGATATGGTGTGCTCTGGCTTGCTGTTAGCCAGACCGTTCAGTCTATCCCTTATTGGGCTGTGAGTCTTTATTCATGCATGTTGGTTTAGTAAATGATTCGCGTAATTTGTAATTATTATTATTATTATACACAGAAACTGTACAGATAACTATGCGATCGGATAGTGTGTGTTAATCCTACTTTTAAGGAATATAAATATATATATATAGAGAGAGAGTGTGTGAACCAGTAAAGGAATATATAGAGTGTGAACAAGGGGTGGGCACAAGTCGAATATTTAACGTTGATAGAGTTCGACTCGAGTATGTAACGTGTCAAGTTGAGTATACTTTTACGCTTAACTCGAGTTCAAGTCGAGTGTGAGTATTAAGATACTTGACTATTTTGTGCTTGTGGGTAGATCGAATAATTTTAAAATTTTTACATTTATGTAATACATGAAATATAAATAGATAATTATATTATTTATCAAAATTAAGGAAAAAAGAATTTTCGGTTGAGTTCGAGTCTTTGCATTTTCAGCCGAGTCGAGCTCGGGACTTGACCTTGAGTTGAGATCAAGATCGAATTGTGTTAGTTCAAGTCGAGTCCAGTTCGAGCATGTCTGGCACTTGATCTACTAGGCTGTTGCTACCCCTAATGTAACCTCATGGGTGCTTAATAAAATTTCTATACATGATTTTCTTCACCTGTATCATTACTCATTTGGTTTACTGACCTGTGGTTAATGATACACCCACAAGTGGCCTTAAATGAGTGACTGTCCTAAATTAGGGATTAAACCAAGCAAACCCTCCCATCCACTAGTGTATCCAAACACTATTCAATCCTTAAAAGTTGGGATTTTCTGCATTACTCCTTCGAACTAATGAATATTATTCATCTTCAATCCTGCCTTTTAGTGATGTATGTATTTCCCATATCTAATTCTCTATTTTAAAATTTGGGGGATAATGATTAAATTTTGGGAGTTGAAAATAGTACTCTGGTGGGAGTGTCCTAATTTTCTTAGTTTCCTTGCCTTGAAAATTAATTATAACATTTTTCTGTTCGTGGGTATTTATTTTAGCCTTGTGTGAGTCTTAGTGTTTATGGCTGAAAGTAAACTTTCTTTGCGGAAATTTTGCTAATTTTGGGTGGGGGTGTGCAGTGAGGGTTTACTGCTGTGGCATTACTTTTATTTGGGATGAGGCTTTTTGTAACTAATTATAGATTATTTTGATAATAGTTTGTTCTTGGTTAGTTGCCTTCATTGAGCAAATTAATTTTCCATGTTTTTAGAACTTTTAACAAATACCTGTTTTGTGGGGCTTTGGTAAATGCAACTACTTGGTGGGTTGCCTAATTTGATTCTATGATTTGGGGATTCTGTATAGTTCTTGTAAGTTCATGAGAAGTGTTGAGACTTGAGAACCCTCTTGATCTCACTTCTCTCAGTGTTCTTGGAATGGTTATTTTATTTGGTTAACTGTCTTGAAAACTGGCCTTCTTGGATTTAATTACCGTAATGAGCTAAGTTAATTGCCTTTATTATGGGTACATTGGTTATACGTTTATACGTGGGATAAGTTGGTTGCAAGGTGGTTGAAGGGGAGGTGTGGGATGGATGGGGGGGATGAGTTTTTTCTGAATTCTAGAATTTATGGTTTGCAATTTGCAAGTTATTGAAAACTTGCTTTGCTAATTTAGGGTAGGTTTATGTGAGGGTATATTGATAAGACATTACTTCAATGTGGTTTGAATTTTATGTATTCATACCAATTAGGGTCTGGAATCTTTAACCACCTAATACAACTGACTCCCTCATCAGTGTTATGATCAGTTATAATGCCATTTAGAGAGTGTAGTGTACATTAAATTTTGAAAATGAATTGTAGCTATTAAAAGAATTTCTTTTCACCTTTAAAATTGAAAAGTTTACAAAGTCGGATATAATTGTAAAAGTTTTGGAGGAAGACGGGGTGCTCTCTCCATGAAGAAAAGGTAGCCTTCTCTGTGGAAAATTTACAATTCTTTTTTTTATTTTTTGGTTTACATGTTGGTTGTTTCCTTTATTTACCTTTGACTTTTGAGTTATAACTTACCTTCTAGTTCTTGCTTATTAGTCTTTGAGTTTTCAGTTGCTGCAACATAGCCTTTTCGTTCTGTACTTTGTGTTCGCAATGAATCACTTGATAATACCCTCTGGATAAGTTTTTTTTTTTTGATACATTGAGGCCCTTTGGCCGTGGGTGGGGGGAGTCAAACTTGGGACCTCCTATGAGGAGCCCAGGTTCTGGCTACTAGACTAGCCCTAGTGGTTACATCATGTGGATAACTTATGAGATATGTTCATATCAGTTCATATGTTTTACTATGCCTTAGTTTTTTATTTAGTGGAAAAATATAATCATCTAGTTTAGACCATAGGCCATAGCGTGGCTCTGACCTCGCAAGGGATTGCACTTTGACAGTGTTCTGCCCTTGCAACTTCTTTTAGCCCTAGTGGTACTTGAAAATATTGGAGTATAGAACGGTTAATTTTTAGAAGAACAAAGGTAGCACTTTACGGCAAATTATTCAATCGCGATCAAAGGAATAACAAGTGATAAACCCTAGTATATAAAGAGCTGATGACCATTCCCATCATTAAAAACAGAAAAAGAATGTTGGAATGGCATGATTCTTTCAAATGGTACGATACTCATTCTTTCCTGAACAAGAAATTTTTGTAAGACAAAGAGAATAAATCATTCCTTTGTGTCAAATAAGGCTTTAATTTATTATCTTGTATGAAATACTCTCTTACATACTCTTCACTTATTTGATCTGAAGTTTTAGACTCTCTTTGTTGTTTCCATACCAGACCCATCAATTTTGTTCAAATTGTTCATTGTGGATTGCCATCTCTTTTGAAAGTCAAATTGCTGAAAGAGAACTGATGCTCAACCCAAAATTTGGGTGTTGTGGAATTTTACAATTCCTGCAATATATAGATCGAAAGAAATTTTGAAACAAGCATTTTGATGCTATTGCAGTTATGGATTGCATTAGTGATTGCCACTCATAGTGGCGCTTGGTTTTCAACTGCCATCGTAGTAACCAACATGAGAAACTTTCCTCTGAGTAGGGGCACGGTAGCGGGACTTCTCAAAGGATATGTTGGTCTTAGTGCTGCAGTTTATACAGAAATCTACAGCATGGTTCTTAATCAATCTGCATCGAACCTCTTGCTATTTCTTACTATAGGCCTTCCCATTATATGTTTGGCTGTGATGTACTATATACGGGCTTGTGCTCCTCCTTCAGATGAAGACTCCTCAGTACATGTTCACTTTCTATTCACCCAAGCTGCGAGCATTGTTCTTGCTATATATCTTCTCACAACCACGATACTAAAAGACGTTTTATCTCTGAATAACGCAATTTCTTACACATTGGTTGCCATAATGATCGTTCTTCTAATGTCTCCAATCGCAATACCAATCAAAATGACGCTATTTCCCAAGAAACCTGTGCTGGGTGATTCGGTTTCTGGAGAAGGAGATTCGAGCCAAGTAGATCTTCTATTGGCACCGTCTTTGTCAGAATCACAACTCGATAGTTTTCGCGAAAATGAATATGTTTCTGAAATTGATATGCTTTTAGCTGTGGGAGAAGGAGCTGTAAAGGAAAAGAGAAAGCCAAGAAGGGGAGAGGATTTTAAGTTTAAAGAAGCTATTGTGAAGGCCGATTTTTGGCTTCTATGGCTTGTATACTTTCTCGGCGTTGGTTCAGGGGTAACCGTTCTTAATAACTTGGCGCAAATTGCAGTTGCTGTGGGTTCCGATGATACAACGATTTTGTTGAGTCTGTTTAGCTTTTGCAATTTTCTGGGTCGTCTTGGAGCTGGTGCCATCTCGGAATATTTCGTGAGGTAATTAATCTTTTGATCTTGTGTTTGATCTTCATCATATTATGCTGGTTGATCAAGAACTTTGAAATTATGAGAACCCTAGATTATGTTCATGTTGTGGAAGGTTCTGAAATTAGTGGTTTGTTTCTGAAACCAGAAATAATGCAGAAATGTTTTTGGCAAATCGGATATGAATATGCTATTACGGATTTATATTTTTCTTAGTTTTACAAACCTGCAAAAAGTATTAGCTTATTACCAATGGTCTCAAGAATAGTTTTCGCTTCCATTTCCCACTCCCAGAAATACTTTTTGCTCTTCTTCACAAATTCAAATTACTGAATTGTTGCATCAAAAACAATTGCAGATCAAGAGCAATTCCTCGAACAATTTGGATGACTTTATCGCAAATAATCATGATCGTCGTATTTCTTCTCTATGCATCGGCTATTAATGGGACCCTCTATGTTGCCACAGCACTGCTTGGGTTTTGCTTCGGAGTTCAGTTTGCAATAATGATTCCAACTGTTTCGGAGCTATTTGGATTAAAACATTTTGGTATAATATACAATTTTGTGCAATTCGGAAACCCTGTAGGCGCACTTCTTTTCTCAGGTATTTTAGCTGGTTACGTATACGATACAGAGGCGGCTAAGCAAGGAGGGTCCTCGTGCGTGGGTGCGAATTGCTTTAGGCTCACTTTTTTGGTCTTAGCCGGTGTTTGTGGGCTTGGTACGATTTTGAGTGTCATTTTGACTGTTAGGATAAGACCAGTTTACCAAATGCTCTATGCCCAGGGTTCTTTTCGTATTCCTCGTAGTTCAAATCACTAAAGGTTGGCGACTCGAGCTTGCAGTTTGTATAATGTACAAATAATGTTGCGGGCATTTGATTGCACCATTTCTATTTTGGGAAAACAATCGATACGGAGTCCATATAAGTCATTTTTTATGGCAGGGACTGAGTTTTTGAGAGTTTTTGAATGCTCTCCGACTATGTAATAATAGTTACCACGTTGTAACAAAGAACAGTTGAGATAAAGTTATGGTGGTTGGCCTTGTAATTGGTGGTTAATAATGAAAGCCATTTTCTTCTTAAATGTACCAAGTATTATTAAGCACTTTATCAATCGTATCGAAACTCTCAGAAATTGTGTTGAATAAAGCAACTTGTCGGTGGTTGCTTTGCTTACCAAAAGGTCAATAAGCATAGGAAAAAGTAGTTAAGAGACATCATCACTCAAACAGGCCCTTACAGTTCCACAAGTGAAATTCTACAATGACCCACCACTAATATCAAACATATAATTCCACACAAAACTAAAAATCTGTGGTGGAATAACTTTTAAAACACCATATAATTCCTCAGTAAACAAACAAACAAACAAACAATAAAATAGAAAAAAATCACGTTGGCTTCAAATTCTGGAACATAGCATCCCACCTGATTTCCTCCACCGGGGGGGCCGACCAGTACGGATCATCATAGCCGTCCATCTTATCGTAACTACGGTCATCGTACACCACAGGGCTCGAAAAACCATCGATTCTCGAACCCGCAATACCCAAGGGGATATTACCATTTGTGAGCAACAGCCTCTCTTGCTTACCCATATTCGACACCTGCAATCTCTTGCTGTTCCTCTTCAGCATAGCCCCTCTCCACCTCGAGCTATAGCTCCGATTCGTCACGAGCACCAGAGCTGACTCATCTCTCCGAACCAACGTCCGTATGTACTCGACGAGGGTCCTTTTAGTCCTCTTGATAGCAACTATGAGCTTAGATTGGAAGTTGTTGCTCCCGCACTCTCTCCTAGCTAGCTTGAGGATTTCTAGTCTGTGTTTGGCTATTGAGATGCCCATGCTTTGGAGAAACTCGTGGTTGAGATAGCGTATGTCATCTTCTTCAAGCTCATTGTGGGAAAAAGCCAGGCCATACTCATATACTAGTGATGGGTCTAGGCTTGTTTTTGATAGCCATGAAAACCAATCCATGAGTAAGTGTGCGAGTTAGATTTTTTGTGAGTGTGTTTGGCTTTGAGAAGGCTAGTAATACATACATACATACACATATATATATATACATAAAGTAGATGGAAGCAACATGACTTTTTCCTTTTTCTTTCTTTGGAAATGGTTTAATTAGATAGATTTTACTAGAGACTTATGCGGCTTCGATCCAGATTGATTTTATTTTTAATGAAAAGATCAACGCATATGATGCAATAATGCATTTCTATAGCTTTTACACATAATTTTCTCCATCTAAATAATTACTTCTTTTTTTTTTTTCTTTTTTGGGTAGGTTTTTGGCTTTTGATTAAATGGTAGTTGGAACTTGAGAAATAATTAAAGAAAAGGAAAGGGAGATGTGTGTGGGGTCTTGAGAGTGGTGGTTCCCTCAAAAATAGGCCAAGTGTGGGTTGAAATTACAGTGTGAAGTGAGACACAAGGAAAGCTTTATGAACACAATACATACATATAGATTCATTACATATGTATAAGATTTTGCATCTATTGCCTTCAATCACGGATGGGAAAAGTTTAAAGGCTGTGGGTCTGCAACTCCATGTGTTTTGTTTTCATAAAACAAATAATTGATATGATTAAATTCAATTTTTTTGGGGGGGGATGAGGGGGCCCAGCATCGAAAGTTATTTGTCCCTCCCTCTAATGCTAACTTTTCTTTTACTTCACAAAGTAACTAGATTTGTTATGTATTAGAAATTTTGGGGTCATGGGTAAAAGTGACAAGCAAAGAATCAAATATGGGAGGTTGATGTCATATAAATTATTATTGGGACTAAATAATATTACGACGGAAGCTAAAGTAATATATAAAAATTTTAAACTAAAAAATAGGATATTTATTGGATTTTTTAGAATAGAAAGAGCATTATAATCTTTTAGCAAACCTTTGTATCGAACATATAAGTAATAACGTCTTGTGTTTTACACATGATGATATGATGATTATTTATGAAAAATAAGTTCATTCTTTGTTTAGTAGTAGTTATTGTCCATCATTGTATAAAAATTTTCCTGTATGAACGAATGACAAAAAAAGAAATGTCAATGCTCTCTAACTAAAAAATTGGAATTAATTTGTGGATGCATCTTGATAATAAAAGGTTACTCTTAAAGCAAGCAACCCCAACTGCCTTATTCCCTTTGCAAGCAAACATAGAGCCTTGTCACACATTTCTGTCAAAAATATATGAATGTATTCAGTTTTAAAATTTTCAATTTATTTATGCCAAAATAATAAATAAGCTCAGTTTAAGCTGAGCAGTTAAATGTTGTCCAATTTTTAAGCAAAAAAACTGATAAGATGCGTTTATAAGGTGTAACCAAACGAGTCCATATAATATTTCTAGGGATAGTTCACCCAATGTACTAATTAGCTTCATTAATTTCAACTTTAATTAATTTCAACTTTAACGCTCAACCAATATTGACAAAACTGATTAAAAAGCAAATTATCTGTTTGTTATTGTCATTGGACTAATGAAAACTTGATTTTCGCAGCCGATGCATTGCTACCTTTGAAGATCTAGTAAATAACTTGCACTCCTTGTTACTCGTCCAGGGTCACCGGTATATCTTTACGCATCCACTAAATTTTAATCCCTATAACTCAAATTTTAAACTAGGATCAAGGTCTGAAATATTTGGAATGACGGCACCAGACTCTACAAACTCAAAATTCGTATTGAGAATGACCAATGGGCCCCTAGTTTAAGATAATTACTGTAGAAATTCCTTTAACTTTTGGGAAATTGAATGGTAGTAGTTACACTAATGTGAGCACAACGAAAAATTTTAATTCCAAAAATTTCGGATAGAGTCATATGAGGGTGACAGGTGGGAATGTCTTGTTATATGCTGGTTACTATGTTTTATCAACATCCCCAGTTTACACGCTATAAAATATCGGCAAAATGAATGAAATTTATGATAACATTCTTGTACCTTTTTACTATCAGTTAACTGTAGATGTAATCAGTTGGAAAACAGAAACTGATCACGGGCACAAAACATTAAAAAAGGACCATTACTATCCCACATGAAATCAATTGCCGAATTGTCAAGTTTATTTGGTGTTTTTGAAACAAACAAAACTTAAGATTAGATATGTCCTCTTTCCAGCAAAACTCCAAGCTTGCTACATCCCGCACCAGTTCGCGATTGAGAGACGTGATCAGCACTTCGGATCAGTCTAAGTGTTCAAAACTCAATTCCGTCTATAACAATATAAGAGTGTGATGTGGTGGCACTGTCCGGAGCTGAATGCGATCAAACAAAGTTTTGAGTCCAACAAAATAGACATATCGTTGTCGTTTCTTTGATATTTCCAAATCAAATACAAGGGCAATTTCATTTTATATGCTTTTTCGTACCAAAACTCGCAGTGCCAAATTTTCCTTTTCTATACTTTTTCGTGCCAAAACTCTGCCAAACATAGTTTTAAGCTGTAAACAGAAAATAAACATGACAGAAAATTCAATCCTGCAGAAAAAGTACTATTTTCCTTTACAGTTTTAAAAATCATATCTTTTCTAATCAATTCTAATTCATCTAGTCATCTAAAATTTGTGCCTCACACCAGTCCTTTACAACATTTATCAAAATATGACAACGGAAATGTATAGAAGTTTCAAAAGTCAAAAACTATAAGAGGGAAATAAAACACCGCTCCATAAGTCCTCGCATTACAAAATTGTGTGAATATATGCTCCAAGATTCGCTTTTTTCATCAGACACAATTGCATCTCTGATGATAAATATAAGATACTCGGATTAGTTCAAATTACGTGGTATATCCTCAGAAATTAACAGAAGAAGGGAATCACTTTTCTTCACCTAATTCGCATTAGGTTAACCCAAAACCAAACAGGGCGTAGTTGACGAGTGATGATTTCGATGACAAGTGATGGTGCATGCGCATGAAAGCACAAAAGTGATAAGATTAAGCACTAACACACCAAATCAAGCATGAACAATAACTATTATTGACAGTTACTTGTGCTTTGCCAACTACTAACAAACCCATATTATAAGCAAATAACTAATCCGAACCAAATCACTTAACAGCTCCCTTCAGTAATGCTTCATTTGATTACCAGGAAATGTAATATACACGGGGCTTTTGTAACTAGAGAGGATATTCTTTTGCTTATGGAAGTTTGGCGATAACAAACACAAACAAAACTAGAAAGACCATTTAAAACCGGAGGTTTTAGGGCCAACGCACACACAACTTAAAACTCAAGGTTCTAATGCCACAAACTGGACCTGGGTAAAGATCAGACAATATTGCATGGAAAACCTTTTCACACTTCCAGATTGAAAACGTCGTCCGATGAACCATAATTGCGGTGTGATAAAATATTCCGTAACTTTAGTTTATTGAGTGAAAAATAAGTTTGAGAAGAAAACAAACAATGTCGTAACAAGTTCTTCACTACTTGAAATTTCATCATAAAAGACTACATGGAATGGAAAAACAACCGATATTGACTCCTGGCCTTGAATTTACGCGTCATTGAGAATGAGCGAAAAAAGAGAAAAAGGTATACAAAAGTTGACATGTTTAAGTCAGAATTTAAGCAACATTGAAGAGTAAACCTCAGCACGTTCAATAATAAGCCTTTATTTGAACCGTTTCTCCCTTACAAACCAAAAAAAAAACATTTTGAAGGACAATAGTTGTCGTGTACAGTCTAGTTTATCCAGGGAAGAAAAAGTTCGAGAAAAGGCATAACTATAACTATAAATATCTTCCCTTCAAAATTTCATCAAATCAAATTTGATGGTAGCTAACGAGAAGTACTTGCCTTTTTCATTCATCAAACTCGGGACTGTAATCTACTCGAGCCACCTCACATTGTAGCCTCCACATTCGTACGTAAAAGAAAAGAAAAAGAAATCTCAAAATGAGTCACTCGGATTTGCTTTCTAAACTATATATATTGCCAATCACCCCAACGATGCTCACTATAATCGCCAACGTTAACATGAAACACGACAATGTTTTCTCTGATCTAGTCAAACCAAACCCTTGTTTACTCAATCTCAGAGCAATTAGCGATGGGAATGTAAAACCTAATGACACTGCTGTAGTAGCCCCCGTGAATTTAAAAGCTGTCCATATACTCGGAATCATCGTCGAACCAACATATAACAGCACTAATAATATCGCAGTCAAGGCCAGAGACCTTTTTCTACTCTCCGATAGAGGAGCTGACCTTTCGAACACCAAGGCATCCACCGTTTGCCTAAGGGAAAAATGAATAACGGGGAAAACGAGGATCAGATGAAAAATATATCCAACTCGGACAATGTAATTTAGTGCCGTGCTAAAATGGATCCCAAGGTCTTTGTCGAAGTTAGTTAACACATCAGTTTCGGTGTCTTTCCCAAAAAGTAAATAACCCGCAATAGCAGTTGAAGCATAAATCAGAATGCAAAGGGCATTTGTGACTCTCCCTACTTGATTCATCTTATGAGGCGATCGACCCTCAAGCTCATTATATATAGGCTGAACATTAAAATGACATACGTAAGCGTTCGACATAATTGGGATCACCACAAGTAAGTCCAAGATCGCCGCTTTCGATCCGAAATCTGGGGCTAACCTCGGGGCCTCGATAGTCCCTTCGATTAGCTTAATAAACGTAACTATAAGAGTGACCAAAACAAATAAAATGGCTAGAGCTACCGAAGCAGCTGAGGTCAAGCTCAAAGAATCGATCTTTTCCAAAGTACACAGAGGCGCGAGAAAAACTACTAAAATTACCAAAATCACCAATTTCCGATGATCCCAAACGCCGTTTCCTAACCACTGGTCGAAAACCCCCATATGATGGAGCGAACCCGACATCACATCCCCCATGATAATCAAGTAAACGACTAAAACGCCCCCGTTGTTGACAATTATACAAATTTCCGACAAAACCCTAGCGGGCTTTCCCAATGCGGCCTGAACAACCTCCCCGTATGACGATGCCTTACATTGTACCGTAAATCGAATAAGCATTTCGATACTAACCTCGGACAGAATCCCAATTAAAACAATCAAAACAACCCCTAAAACCAAGCCCAAAACTTTCATAGCCGCGGGCAGGGCCATGATCCCCGCCCCGATAATCGTGGTGGTGAGGTTAAAAACAGCCCCGTAAATACCCGAACCGCTCTTCGAGTCCCCAAAAATAAGGGGTAAGTTATCAAAATCGATATCGTCTTCGAGATTGTCTGATTTCACCAAAGGGGATCCATTGGGGTTTGATCTAATTGGATTAGATCGATTGGGAATTTGATCATTTAATTGTAATTCAACGTATGTGGTCTTGGGGAGAGCTGAATAATTACTATCCATACGTACGTAAGAATGTCTGTATGTATCTATATATGTATGTAAATATCAATATGTAACAGAGAGAATGCGGAGACTTACTTGATTGGATGATTGTTGGGTTTGATTCGAGCTATGAAGGGATTAAATGGATTGAATTGTGGATTTGAGTTAAATCTGTTAATGTGATCTGATGAGTTCGCTCCCTAAATATATATATATATATATATATATATATATAAAACCTAGATCTCAGGGTCAGCCGTTAACTTGTGGTTGTGTGGGAGATGGGATTGGGTGAATGATTTTGGGCCGTCCGATCTGGACAGATCTCTCATTGGTTTAGCAATAAGAAGAAAGTCAAAGCCTTGTAACTGGAGGATGCCAATCCTTTTTGGCCATTTAAAAAAAAAATACAAAAACAAAATTTTAGTCAGATTTAATTGGAGTTCATCTCAATGAAATTTTGAAACATTGGGTCTTTTTTAAAATTGACTAGATGATTGTGATATGAATATATATTTTTTAAAGTTTTAACACATTAAATTTAATTGAAGATGGATTTGATGAACGAAAAGCATATTGCAGCGGTTTGCCATCAAAAATTTATTGAAATTCTCCATCTTATATTTTTGGTAATGGATTTGTTTGGTTGAAATTTGAAATAATAAAGTCTACTTGTTTTTATTCTTTACAAGTAAAATTATGTTTAATACGCTAAATAGAAATATATTTATTTTTATTTTGTTTGGGAAAATAATAAACTCTAATAAGTATTTTAATTCATAGTTCATCCATTAATATAACTTTCACCTATTTTACTCTATCGTAAAATTATATATGTGTGTGTATGTATGTATGTATGTATGTATGTTATGTTTACCAAATGCATTTTCATAAAATACTTTGTATTAGTAAAAAAGTTTACATCATCCTACTAAAAAAGGGTCTACTTTAGTATTTTAAGATAAGCAATTCTATTTTTAGTTTTGCAAGGGCTGTGCTAATTTGGTAATCATACATGTATATATGTGGGAAAGGTCCTCTAGTATCTTTAAAAAGGGTATAACAGTGAAATATAGTTATAGATTGCAAAAAAAAAAAAAAAATCTTATATAAATAATTATAGACATGGGAAATTTTGGTCAATAAAAAATTGAAAAATTTTGGCCAATAAGAAAGTGTCATGTGTCTTTTAAAATATCAAAAAGTTATTTTCTTAATTAAATTA
>MKEJ01089528.1:0-10197 GCA_001753735.1 Embelia ribes
ACAAAAAGGGGATGCAAATGACATGTAAAGTATGTAGCAAGGTAGGGCACAATAAAAAGAGTTGTCAAAGATCAAAAAATAAAGGGATCGAACAAGGGATACTGTGAAAAAAAGGGTAAAGAGAAATAGTGAATCAGTTAAACAAAGATCCGATTTTTAATTTTTATTTTTCACAAAATTATGAGAAAAGTAAACTCATACTAAATTTCAATTACAAATATAACTATCGGAGTTTAACCAAGTGAATAAATAACGTCTTTCATTATATATGAAGAAAGAATATTTTTTATTTTGGAAAATAAAACTTTATATCAAAATACGAAGTGCAACACATATACTCACAATTTAATATCTTGAAAAACGCTACATACAACGCACGTAATGTCCATTTAGTAACAATAAAGAATCGAACAACATTTATATATATATATAGTTGATAAGTCATGCACAATAAGGGTTCCAAGATCATATCAAATTTATATAAAATGAATAAAATCAAATATTAATATAATTAGACAACAAAATATTTTTATAAAAATTAAATTAAACAATAGCAAATCTGATATATTTTTATATATTGAATAATATTCTTTAACAACATGACTCTCTTAGAAATTGAAAAAGTGGTAGTTATTGCAGCTGTATCATTAAGTCAAGTTGTTTAATTGACCTATGCATCATCTCGTAGGCGTAAATTCTTTAAGCATTATTCATATCGTGATAATATACGAATAAATTGCCCTTTTAATTGCCAATGGATTGTGCAAAATATTATTAGCTTCATTGTGAATAGTATATATATATATATATAATTTTTTTCCGATCCATTTGAATATTATAATATTATATAATTATAACAATTAGGAGAGGAAGATTCAAATTTTTGACTTCTTACTGAAAAAAATAAATTTCGGGCCGCTAAGCTAACCCTATGAATAGTATGTGAGTATACAAGGACATATACTTTATAATTTACTTTTCAAATGAAAAAGATTATTGTACAATAAATTTGATTCAACCTACAAAGAAATTTGGACAAAATAAAAGGTAAGGTAAATCATTTTCATTTTCTTAATGATAATTTCTTCATGTGGTTTATGGTTGGTAGGTGTGAATAATCATGTCGAAATAATATATTTTGATGATGCAAAACACTTTGTTAATGTCCACTAATTATTTAATCATCACAATTTGGTGGACGAATCATTTAATTACTCAGCTCTTTCGTTGAATGTTCCCATAATTTCAATCTAATTCACTCTTTATTCTTCGAGCTATATTGCAACAATTTTATCTTCTAATTTATACAACCTATTTTACTAGTCTAAAATGGTGAATAACAAATATTAAAATAATTATAGTTCAAGGGATATTAGCATGCATAATATAATTAAACCAAACAATATACGCAAGTACCCTTGTGTAACAAATCCTTCAATCAGAATTTTGCATATAATATTTGATTATATCATCTTTGTCTTTTTTGACAACTTTAATTATTCAAACATATTCCTCATTTCATTTGAAAAATTCAATACTATAAGAACAACAATTGACAAGTATTTAAATTGGGAAGATTACCTTCTAATCAAAGGAAACATGAAAATAATGACAATAATATGTATGAAAGTAAAGGCTATACTCTTGCTCTTTAGGGAAGAAAAAGGGAACTTAGATGTGTCTACCATGAGTTCCCCACGTTTAAGCCTTTAACTACTATATTCTTTTATAAATTATTGCAGAATATATTTTTTAAATAAATTTTAAATTATAATATTTAAATATAAAAGAATAACAATTTATATTTTTTTAATACAAAATAAGAGTAAAATTGACTTCTTTATTATATTAAAATATTATATTATTATGTTTTTATTTCTTTAAAAAAAACGTATTGCGCAATAATTTGTTTCGGCACTTAATTACTAGAATTACAATATTCAAGGTGGTGCTTCCATGAAAAACTCAAATAATTTATATATTCAATGTACAATGTAGATGGTGGAATAAATAGGTTGGGCCTAAGCATATCCTTTAAGAAAAATGAGCCGAATCCAAATAATTCTTCATTATGCTTGGCTCAGTTCCGCTCGTACTCGTTTCTACCGCTGATTAATCAGTTCAAAGTTCCGTTAGGGGCACCAAAACCTTTCTCTTGCTATGCTTACAAAACACCTTGGCGTCTTAAACAACACAAAATTCATAAACTAAAAGGGTGTTTTAATAGAAAAATATATTCCCATTGCGTGAGATGCTATTGTTATTTGATATTGATTAGGGCCCAAATTATTAGGTTTCTTATTCCTTTCATTTTTTTGGCAATATGCTATCATTATTAGATGTTGATTATAACCCGAAATAGTGTGGTGATTTGAAGGATTACCAAAACAATTAAGACACATCTGCATAAGTGTCAATTAACATCACATTTACTTCAATTTTGAGGAAATCATTTTCCACAAAAATTAAATGAATTGAATAGATCAAAAAGCCCCCCAAAGCAACCAAGACTAGGGCTTGTTTTTTTTACAGTTTAAAAACTTAATATTTTTCCTTTTATTTCTCAAAAGTTGGATTGCTATTCAAATTTGAACCTATAACTTGATGCATCAAAATTTTTTTGAGCTAAAAAATTTAATTTCTTTACTTCAAAATTGCAACCTAACAAACAATCTCGTAATTTGCTATATTATGGAGAAAATATATTCTTTAGAGTAGCTAGTATGCATCCATGCGTCAAAGTTAACAAGGAGACGAAGCCTCAATGCCCCGTGGTTTTCAACTAATAACAAAACCAAGATATGACCCGTGGGTGCGAAACACTGAACTTTGTGAACTAGTCGGACGGCGCAAACTGACAGATAACACAGATTTAAAAGAAAAATGACCAGTAAATTACCAATTCATTAATTTTAAACAGAAGTTAAAACAAGCATTTCATATATTCAAATATGCAATATTTGAGTAGACCACATCAGATGATGAGGCAAATTTCAAGATAGACTAAAGCAGGGACCCGCTGGATAAACCTGATCCTAACCTTGCGGATCTGAAATCCATAGGTTTGTTAAGTCTATTGATCGTGGCGTGAGAGGAAAAATATGGAACCGTAAAAGAGTCACGGAGAAGCGTATATTGGTCTAAACTAGGAAAATGTCACTCGACTAACAACAAGTGCAAGCCTCTATGTCGAGTTTGTGGGTTGAGTGTGCAAGTATGACTTCGATACCTAGACTCTACCCGTGCTCTGTATTGGACATGTGCAACTATAATGCAAGGGGCATATGACAGTATAGGTAGAACGCATTAGCGGTAGTGAATTCATAATTTTTAACTAGAAAGATTGAAATTTAGTGAGAGTAGGATTTATAAGCATGATATACTAGTACTTCCTGCATCCAAGAATTATTGAATGGTTTGATATGAAACACAATTTTATGCAAATTTAAATTTAAATTTTGAATTATGAATAAATGACCAAGATACCCCTATTTGTTTTTAAACTGACTTAACCTCCTTAAGAATTGAAAATGACAATAATGATAGTTTAACTTATTTTGTAATGATTGTATATCCTAAAATAAAAATATTCTATTATTTTTTGGTATTCCGAATTGAAAAATAGAAATATATGAGATTGGGGGATGTGAACTCGACTATTTGTAGATTCGATAACTCCACCTTTTACTTCTTCAATTAGGTGAGCTAATTAATAACAATTATACAAGACCCAATTGGGGTCACTAAAATTATAGTTATCTAATATTAATGGGAGTAAATTTTTATTCACAAAAATAAAATCTTACATATAAATTTATAAAAATATTTTTTTTAATTTTTATTATAAAATTTTATTTATGTGTTTAAAATTTTAATTTTCACCATTAGAGCATCTCCATTACGCTCAACAAATAGCACTTTTTAGCTATTTTGCTCAGCCAATCCACAAAAATAGTTCCAATTGGCTCTCTATGTCACTCTCTATTCTGTCTAACCCCTTTTTTCACTTATCAAATATAGTTAGTTAACTTATCTCTCATCAAAACTCTCACCCTCCAAAATATTGTTATCTTGCTTTTCTTTTTTGTACAAAAAATCTTAAATTTGATACTAATTTGTCAAATATTTTAGTTCAACTTTCTCCAATTTCAAATATTTGGCTCAGTCAAGCATCTGAATTACCACTTTGAATGATTTTAAGAAAGCTGAAATTATGGTACAAAATTTTCAAATAAACTTCAGTTAAACTTGATTAGCTCTGATTTAAGTAAATTCGATTAGCCCAGTTAAATTTCAATTAACATTTAAAATTTTATGATGTGGTACGTCATATCGTCATTTTGGCGCTTAAGTGTTATGCCATGTGAAAATTTTGAATTATATTATTGAAAATTGATTAAAATTAGTTGAAATAGTTAGCTAAAATAGAAAACGTGATCGGAGTATATTTTGAAAAATTATTAGCTAAAATAATGAATTAAATATTTAAATATATTTTAAGTAATTATTTTATTAATTATGTTTGGAGATGGACTTGTACTCCTTTTTTGTAGTGTGTCTTCCAACCGGAGAGCACTGCCGGTACCAAAACAAGCAATGACAACGTGGCGAGAGGGATAGAAAGAGAAAATACAGAGAATATATACATACGGAAGGAACAAAGAATAGATTTTTGAAATTGAAAAGCAGAGTTGTCAATTGTTTTTGGCTTGAAACTTTCACCGAATACCACATATTAAAAAAATAAACAATAAATAAACCCACCATCTCAAATCTTTTGTTCTTCGTAACCCGGATCGTATTTTCTCAAAAACAAAAACAAAACTCCTATAAATTCGATCATTTTATAACCTTTGTTTGTAGCTCCCATCTCTCTCTCTCTCTCTCTCTCTCCAATTAAACTCTGATCATTCTAAGTTGAAGTCTTCTCCAGGCCAAAATTTCATTTCATTTGTCTACTGAAGAAATTTCCCTTCACTTTCCTAGAAACCAATTTCCTCCCTTTTAACCTAAAGCCTCAAAATTTCTTAATTCGATCCAATTTCGTCGATTTTCCAAACACCCTTATATCCAAAACCTCAATTTCTACTATTTTAACTCAAAGACTCATCGATTTTTCAACTGGGTTTTTCCCAATTTGTTGAAATTGATTTTTTTTTTCTTTCCCTTCAATAACCTAACTAAACCTTAATTTCAATCCCAAACTCTCAAATTTTCACAATTTAACACCAATTTGATCGATTTCTCAACTGGGTTTTCCCCCAATTTTAGGTACCAAAAATGGGTATTCAAAGCGATAGAGTGAGATTCAACGTTGGAGGCCGAATCTTCGAGACAACCTTGACGACCCTAGCCAACGCGGGCCGAAACTCCTTCTTCGGCGCCTTATTCGATGAGAATTGGGACTTCAAACCCGATAATAGGGCTGAAATCTACATCGATCGGAGCCCCGAATGTTTCTCCATCCTCCTTGATCTTCTCCGAACCGGGGAGCTATCGGTCCCCTGTAATGTCCCCGAGAAGGTGTTGTACAGAGAGGCTCTGTTTTATGGGCTGATTGATCATGTTAGGGAGGCGAAATGGGGACCATTTGATGGGAATAGGCTAAAATTTTCGGGGTCGGTGTTGGGGATGGCTCCCGGAGATGGCACCGCCATTCGGGCCGCCCCGGATGGTGGATGTTGTGTCGCCCACGGCAGCATGGTAGGTACTCTTGCATATAAGATGTTTTTAATTTCGGAAATTGTTTTTGAAAAAAAGAAAAGAAAATGGATAAATGTTTGGCTTTAAAGAAGTATGCTCATAGTTACCCGGAAATTCTGTTTGATATTAGAAAACTTGTATTCCTGAAAGTTTCTAAAGTCGCAATAATAAATCGCAACAATAAAAATACTCATCGCTAATCTAAATCCCATAGGATGCTACTTTAAACTTGTTATTACCCGTTTTTCGTATGGTCTAGTGGTCGGGTTTCCATTTTTTATTTTGTACCATTTCATTCCAAATTATTATAAGGTGACTACGGTGGAGATACTTTCATGACGGAAAAAATTGTACCACATATATGTATATATATATATATTACCATTTTTTGACTATGGTGGTGACTTTACGGCTGCATGCTATTTAGAAAATTATTTCTGTATGATTTTTGGCTAATAGACATGGTACATTGAATCGCAATTTGTTGTTCAAATTTATTAATGCACCATTATTTGACGGTACATTGAATTGTACTTTTATGGTTCAAATTTAGTAATGCATCAGTATTGGTCAATCAACAGGTACATGTGTACGATTGGACGTTGGAGGAGCACCCGCCAATCAACCTCGACTACCAACGAGTAAACGACGTTGGTTGGGTTGACTCCGACTCCATTGCCATCGCCGCCTGCGAGCGCCTGGGCCGAGGTGGCGCGGGCGGGATGGGATTATTCAGTTCCAAAACCGGAGAACTGAGACACAGGTTCCAAATCCACCACGATGATCAACCCAAGAGCTACACGGCTGGGGCCTTGAGCTTTAGTTCTGATTTTAAAATCTTCTCGAGTTGTAAAGGGAGGAGCAATGAGTACGGGATTGGGGTATGGGATCAAATCACGGGGAAACAGATCGATTTCTACTACGAGCCGGCCGGGTGGTCCTTAGGCGAAGCAGATAGGTTACAATGGCTAGAAAAGTCAAATTGTTTGTTAGTAGCTACATTGTTTCCTAGGAAGGATAATTGTTATATAAGCTTGTTGGATTTCAGGGAGAAGAATATGGTGTGGTCGTGGTCCGATATTGGAGCGCCCACGACTGACGATCGGAGGGTTAGGGATGCTATAGCTATGGATGAGTCGAGCTTGATTTGCGTGGTGAACGAGTACGAGGATTTAGGGTTTATGGACCTGAGGAGCAGTGCGGGGTTGGTGAGGTGGTGCTCGAGGAGTAGGTTAATGAAGGGAAAAATGCCTGATGAGCCTTGTTATCCGAAACTAGCTTTGCATGAAGGGCAATTGTTTTCTTCCATGAATGATAGTATTTCAGTGTTTTCAGGATCTGATTGGGTTTTAACGTCGAGATTGAGGCGGAGCTATGGTGGGTCGATATGCGATTTCTCAATCGGGGGAGATAGGCTATTTGCGTTGCACAGTGAGGAGAATGTGTTTGATGTTTGGGAGAGCCCGCCTCGGCCCGTTATGGGTTGATTCCAAAAATTGTTTTTGGCGGTGTGTTTTTCTGATTTTAGGGATTGGATACTACATGGTGTCTTAGGGATAAATTTTAGGTTTGGGTGTGTATGTCACTCTTTTAGTGGTGACAAAAGTGTACTGTAATACTTTGTAGTTGTTACCTGAGGAAAGAAAGCAAAAGAAAAAAGAAATATGAAGCTTACTTGTTTGGGGTGTTTTCAAGTATCTGTGTTTCCTTTTTGTTTTTAATTTGTTTGTTGATGAAAACAATGAAAATCCAGAAAAAGTTGGCAAATGCACAATATAAAAATAAAAATAAAGGAATTGTTAAAATCGTGTTCACTTCGGATATTCTTCTTACAAATTTACCGTTCGGGCTAATTGTTTAAATGCCGAGTTCTCCAACTAAACTATCAAAAATTTTCTCTGTTTCTATCTGGGAAGTTTGAAAGTAACATTGCTTCAACAAAATTTGGAATTTTAATTTACCTATATAATATAACGCATTTACTTGTTAAGGTTCTGTCTTTACATTTAATGTCACATGATTCCCTTAGCTTCTGAGTTTCAAGGCTCTATTATTAGTTTTTCCTTAATGGAAACATTGAGTTTGGTGGAGGACTATAGCGGTTCATAATTTGAAATTTTCATATAATATTTTGCTTTTTGAACTAAAATATGACTTTTGAAAAGTGTATTCCCATACCTAATGATATCCATGGTAATTGGTAAACAGGGAAAAGCAGTTTGCATGTGAACAGTTACAACTACTTCAAAATGCTGAGCTGCTTTGGGGAATATGTAGTAGCTCATTAGGAGAAAGTTGCTTAAGATAATATGCTTTCGCTTTAAGTTCCAGTCTTTTTTATAATGGGTTTGTAATCGTTGAAGGTCTGTCTCAAGCACACTTAGTGGGTGCAGCTTTATTCTATCCTATGTTTCAACACCAAAAACTAGTCATATCCTATCTTATTAATTTTTTTCCTTAAAAATTAGACAATGTTTTATTGCACTTATTTGCAATTTTGGCCTAAATAAACTTGAAGTTTTAAGTTAGATGCTTCCAATTTTTTTATTAGTCTAACATAAGCTAAATTATTTACTTAAAAGCTGCAATCAAACAAACTCGTAAGAAATATTAACCTTAGGCAGAGGGGGAACCCCCATAGCCCTAAAACTCCGGTCCGGCCCATTCGACTCAATCAAATCATCAATCGTGACAATCGTGGGCGTATCCCATACCAACAAATCCTCATACCCCTCAATTCCCCCAAAATCAAAGTCACTCTCAGCGAAACCGGACCCCTTCTTATCGAAATCCTCGAGACCAAGCCAGCCGACAAGCCCGTCGACGGACGGGCAGCCCGTGAACCCCTCGAGGGGGCGGCGGTCGCGGGGGCCGGTGCTGTCGGCTGCCCAGTCGCAGGTAGTGCAGAGGGAGTGTGAGGAGGATAGGATGGAGGAGGGGGAGGAATCGCATGCGTCGCAGAGCAGGGAGCGGGAGTGTTTATGGAACAGGGGATTCGTCGAGTGGACCTTGCGGTCGCACGGTAAGCACAGTTTGGCGGAGTCGGCGCGGCAGTACAAGATCGCCAGAGCGGAGCCACAGAACTCGCACGTGCGGCGGCGCGTGGCGTCGTCGTCGTCGCCGGTCATGGTGTGGATGTGGAGGGAGTGACTGAGAGTGAGAGAGAGAGAGAGAGAGAGAAAGAGAGAGGAGACTACCTATTCGTCATGCGTGAGCTGTAGGGTATTTACACCATGAAAATGAAGGGATATTTACATATATGGTCCCCGTGTGATTTTAAGGTTTTGTTTAGTGGTATGTATTTATATTATTATATATAGTTTTAAAATGTCTTAGTCCAATATATCTGAAAAATATTCCTGTTCCGTACTCATAGCTGCTGAAAAGATTTCTAAAAATGCTAGGGCAATTTTTATTTATTTATTATTAATTAAAAAATATTTTTTTTATGTCAAAATAGTAATTAAAAATTATTTTTTTTATGTCAAAATTTAAAAATACACCAACATAGTGGAAAATTTTTTTTTAGAATTTATTATTTCATATATTAATATTTTCGATGTATAGGAGCAACTTTTAAAAAATTTGGTGTAATTCATTTATTGGATAAATAAGTTTCTAGAAAATTAAATTTAAAAATAAAATGAGGAATATTGGTGTCAATATTGCTTGTTTGATCGCAAGTTGCAAACTTTATCTGTGACTGAGAGAAAACAAAAAATAAAACTAATTTATTTAGATAAAAAATGCAAATAACAACAGCTTAAAGCTGCACAAACGTATATAATTCATTTTTTAAGAGAAATAAAAAGAGATCAAATTGAATATCAAGACCCCCTCAATGCGATATTTTTGGTTGAAGTTTAGGAATCACATGGACTATAAAAAGCCAGGCTATTATCTAGCTTTCTTTTTATTTTTATATTATATATTTTTTATGATGTTGATAGACCGTGGTCTCCAAGCAAAGATAAAATTAGGCAACAAAAATAAATTTCTAATTCGCCCATTACGCACATGAATGTTACGTATACAAAACTGAGTCTCTTGAATACAAATGCAGGGGCCAATTGTACAAACACTAGATGAAAAAATAAATTAATATTTTGGATTAATTATATATCCAAAAAAAGTTGCTGATACAAAATAAAACATAAACACAATACAGTTGTTTGGTCATGCATAAATGAGATAGTACGTTTATGGGAATGGTGGGCGTATTAGATATATAAATATTATTGATAATTGTTATAAAATATTTATTGATGTGATATTTTACTATGACTGATGTAAATATGGAGTTCAATCATTAAATGTAAATACTATGCGTTGTATAAGAGCGATCCAGCAATATTGACTTATAACGCTCATCTTTGTATATAAATGAGCTCGCAAAAGACATAAAGAAAATGTAGAAAAGGCGCATAAGAAAGCGTAGAAAGAGATCAGAAAAGAGAGAAAAATGAGAGAAAATAAGAGTGGGAATGGATCCAG
>MKEJ01089529.1:0-13347 GCA_001753735.1 Embelia ribes
AGAAGAGTGAGAAATTAAACGAGAAAGACTAGTATGACTGCTTTTTATATAGCCAAGAGTTATAACAAATACTAAGAAATTAATATGAATTAAGGGCACTCCCATCAATGTCTTTCTATGTCGCCGTTCCCTAAATTTTCGATCGTAAATTTTAAAGAATGCTCCCAATAATGTACTTAATATTATTCAATCCCTTAAAGAATAAGAGGTTTGCTACAATGGTCCATTGAATTGGGAAACTACTGTTCATCCCCAAGGCGGCTTTTAAGTTCAGGGGAATTGGGTGAGGAAATTTTCCACATTTGAGCCTCTGCTTTGTTTGAAGCATGGAGATTAAAATTTAGGGGCTGGCTTTAGATATATCGGTGGAATGCCCTTGAACAAGTGTCTTTATATAGCCAAGAGTTATAACAAATAAGAACATTAATCTGAAATAAATAAACCTAACATTGAATTCTAACAGGTATCTGCCCGTGAGCTTTAATCAGGCGATTGGAGCAACCACACCATTTTTCACTGCTGTGTTTGCGTATCTTATTACTCTGAAAAGGGAGGCCTGGCTCACTTATTTCACCCTTGTGCCTGTTGTTACCGGTGTCGTTATCGCCAGTGGGGTAAGACAAACCAAATTCAGCATCTAGATATACATATGTATGCTTATGTATTAGTCACATTACAAGAACCGTGTCAATTTTCAGTGAATTGGTCATGTTTAATAGATCTGTTCATGTGCTTTTCAGTTCCATAACTGAATTTGAGTGGAATTCAATTTTGTCACAGTGAAACAAATGATGTCCATTTCAATTGGTCTTTCCCGAAAACAAAAGGCTCTTTAACATCATCCTGGCCAATTAGTTTTTGTGCTTTCCTGTTTCCTTGTTGAATTTGAGTTTTATTTGGATTTGTTCATAGCCATCAAAAATGAACCTTTATAGATATGCATATGTATATGAATATATGTGTGGTAGTCAAGCGAAGTACATTTCAAGAATTATGCCAATTTGGAGTGAATGTCTTTTTACGGCTTCAATTATGTGATTCTCTTGTTGCGTGTTGAATTTGAGTTATTCTGTTCTCTTGTCGGCCTTTCTTGTTGATTGAAGTTTAATTTGGTTATTTTGATAAACCACATCTCATGCCATTTTTTGGGGGGGACGTGGCTCAACTGCTCAGGTCTTAAGTTTGTCAGTTTTACTGGCAGAGGATTAGTTGAGGTACTTGCAAGTTGACCTGGCAACCATGGTCAGATCACGAAAAAAAAGGAGCAAGAGAAGGAAATTTAATATATTAGTAGAATTAAGCCTTGATTCTTGTGATATATTTTTGGATATTTACCATATTGGGAAAACATTTTGAGATTTTTAGTAAATTTCTTAAATAATGATTTTTTTTTTCTTATGGAAGGTTGCTAAATATTGATTTTGCTCGTGATGATACATTTATCTTTTGTTCTTCCTATTTCCACAAACAACTTTAGTGACCAGAATCGTGGTTAAAACAGATACTGTTTGGTATTATGGATTAGATGTTAATCACATTGTATGTGCAAGTCGCCAGTAAAAGATCAGGGTCCAGTTAAAATTTGAGCTCCTTAATTGTAGCTTACATCAAAGACGACGTGATATTGGGAGCTCTAGACCCAAATGAAATTTGGTGAAGTTTGAAAGTGTTTGGGAGATGTCACTTTCTCTTTGCTAATGAAAAACAAAATATTACGTTCTGGTCTGTGGGGTATGTGTTTGGATAATCTAATCAAAAGCTCAATTTTGGAATTCTTACTTTAGAGACAAGTTCTTTCGTTCACAGAACTTGTTTTGGATGTATAATTTGAATTTGTTGATTATATTGATTATATGTTTCCTATATTTGTAGGAATGTGTTTTTTTTTCTTCAGTATATATATATTTTGTGTGGGTTGTCTTCAAATTGCAGCGAGTTTATCGTTTACAGATTCAAGTATTTGTTACTTCTTGTTACTGTTGCAATAGGTTTCAAAAATGTGGGAGACGTTGGGATCGAAGTCGAACATAATTTTTGGATAGTTACATGAACGTATCTTTACAAAATTTCTGATTTATCATCTCACATCGGTGAAAGCTTTTGAGGTTTTGTATGGGTTTTAAAGGATTGGTGTATATAGTTTGATAGAGACGATGTTCAGTCATGAGTATTGACTATAAGAATTCTTTTGAATATGTTTGGTCCATTTTTCTTTCCCATTTCCATAAGCAATTAAAGATACCAGAACTTCAATCAAATCAGATTCTATTTAGATTGTTTTATATATGCATTATGCATGTATCAACTATCAAGAAGTCAAAGTAGTAGTTCATGGCACTGAAACCAAAGACGGGTGGCATTTGAGCTTCTTAATTTGGCAGACTTGAAAGAAATTTTTAGTGTGGGAGCTTTAGGACCTGATGAGCTTTGTTAAGGAGATCTGACTTTGTCTAGGAAAATGAAAATCTCTTAATAAAAACTTTTGTAGCTGAAAAGATTATATAAAAAATGTTGGAAGACTATAACATTATTGATATAAACGATTGGAAGTATGGGGACTAGTGAAGATAGCGTAAGAGTTGAGATTGTAGTTTTAGATAATCATGGTAGTTGTATTGCTATTGGTGTACAATTTAGAGAAAGCGAAATTTTGTTAATTGTTGTTAGGTTACGAGAAAATCTAATGTTGGACTTGTAGGAATAGATATAGTGGAGTTTGGAAGATAGAGATCAGTAATAGTAATAGGCATATTGAGCATGTAAATTCATGAATCTTCAACCATTGCAGCAATTAGGACAGTTGAAGGATTTACTGAAATTATATTGACTGTGGACAGGTTAACTAGCCATAGTCAAGGGGAGCCCTGTTGGTCAGAGAAAGAAAATGTTCCAGCAGGAAGGGATGTCTAATTATATGCCGTTAAGAATATCTTTGGAACGGAGAAAACATGTTATTTTAACTTTGGCATGTAAATCATGTAGAAGATAGAGAGAAAAATGCCGAGTTACAACTAGAATTCAAGAAAGATGAGGTGAAATGAGGAAATCTCTCTAGCTGCTTATGTTGGTAACGTATGCCTTTTCAATTAAAAGAGAATGGGAGTGTTTGCACCACCTTTGGAAGAAGAAACTGAAGCATTAGTCAGTAATGTTTCTTCGACATGGATGAGAAAAATGCATTAGTGTTACACTTGGGAAGAATGACTACCTATACTTGGAGGCGACCTCAAAACTTCGAGGCAACCTCTACTGATCAAGAAAGGACTTTACTGATCAAGAAAAGACTTGAGTATTTCCTATATTCACTGTCAGGAGAGATTCAGTGAAATGTAGTCCCACATGGGGGTATATCGAATATTTGTTGCGCATTCTTTCTGTTTGATGAAAGCAAAATTTAATTTCACATATGAATAATGTGGAATGGTCCGTAATAGGTCTGATCTATTTCGATTTGAATACCAATAAAACTGGTGATTCAGTCAATTTTTTGTGCTTTGACCATATAAATATAGTACCTAATTCTCGTTCTTTTTCTGTTTGAATTATCTAGGGTGAACCAAATTTCCATCTCTTTGGATTTATAATGTGTGTTGGCGCTACAGCTGCAAGGGCACTTAAAACCGTCCTTCAAGGGATTTTGCTTTCTTCCGAAGGGTGAAGAACCGCTTACTGTTGTTATTACACTCCTACAACTTATGTTTAGAGAGGGCTTGAGTTATCTCTAGGACTGAACTTACATCAAGTTGACTAATGTTTTCAAATTTTGTTTTAGGGAAAAACTGAATTCTATGAACCTGTTGTTGTACATGGCCCCAATAGCTGTTGTACTTCTACTTCCTGCAACTCTCTATATGGAAGAAAATGTAGTCGGCATCACCCTAGCCCTCGCAAAGAATGATGTTAAGATTATTTGGTATCTGCTATTCAATTCTTCCTTGGCATATTTTGTGAATTTGACCAATTTTCTCGTCACAAAGCACACAAGTGCCCTAACCCTACAGGTATCTCTTCCTTTCTGCTCTACTCCACTCTTCATGCCATTATTTCAGTTTTTCACTTGTTCCACATCAAAAAGATTTCATTACCTATTTCTAGAGAGAAAGCAATAAAATAAACAAATCAGAATGCGAATACTTCCAAGTAAATATTGTTTTGGGAATTGTTGTTCATTAGTGATGTACTGTGTGCTTGGTGCCTGAAATCTACTTGAGAGACTGGGAGTTGATAATTTGAGATCCATGTTAAAAAGTTCTTGTAAACATAAGCACTTTGTCCTTTTACATTTGACTAGGACAAATAACTGAGACGGTCTTCACTTCCCTTTAGGAGTAATTATCGGGTAGTCTTGGTGTGCTAAGCAGATGACAGACTAAGTGTACCACTGACCGATTATCTGTAGTTTGGTGTTTTTGACTCTCTTCAAAATTATACAGTTGCACAAGTTCTCAGCCATGGATAAGTTCACCAGAATTAAAGGTGTGTTGAACAATGTGTTGACTAATAAGTTGGAAAATATTAGTTGTGGCATTGTGCGTGCGTCACATAATCTTGCACTTGGTCTAAACATCTATCTGATAGACTGAGTGTATCACAAGTACCTCACTAGCTCATCTGATGAAGTGATGATGAATATATATGAGAAAGTGATTTTGTTCTGCTGAGATCAATCTGTTGGTGTTTTTCAGGTACTGGGGAATGCAAAAGGAGCCGTGGCTGTGGTGGTATCGATATTAATATTTAGGAATCCTGTTTCTGTTACTGGTATGCTAGGATACACTCTTACCGTCATTGGAGTGATTTTATACGGTGAAGCCAAGAAACGTAGCAAATGAAAATTTTGAAATCTTTTGGAATGCAAGTACCTTCGTGACTGGGCCAACTTTGTTGAAGTTGAGTTATATATGGTGGAATTTCCAGAGTACATCCCTCTTAGTTTAAAATTTTATTTTTTACTTGAAATTTTAGTGACAAGTTATCAGCGAGAAACCAACCGATTAACTAGTTTAGAAAGTTCTTAATAATGATCAATTTCTTTTTGTTTCATGACGTCAGGGTTATGTTGGATTATTCTTTTGAGAAAGTATTGTAGTACGATGTTACCTGCCCGATATCATTACGACATTACTCAAATTGGTTAATTAATGAAACATGCATTTTACCATTTTCGATTTTCAATCAAATTCAAACTCTTTAGGTAGATAGGTATTTGCTCACTGTTGGCATATGCAGCTTAGTGGACCAACGGAATTCATTTGCTCATATCTTTGTGACTGATTGAACATGATTAACAAAATTGCAGACCTGTCAGGAACTTGATACAAACGACATTTTCCCAAGATAGAATTATGGAAAATGCACGTAATCAGGATGTACAAAATATGCCAAGCAAGTTAGATTCGGTCCCCGAAGGCCTGAATTACTGAAATGTTGAACTAGATGCGAAGATTTTGCTAATCGGATAACAAGTTGAGTGTATAAACAAAGAATAGATTGGTAAGCAATAGTTTCAAGCAAGGGGAAAAAAATGTTTAGTGAAATGCGACCTCTTGAAAGTGTAACCTCCCCTTGTAGGATTTGGAAAACGCTAAAATTCCAAAGTACGATTAAGAACTCATTGTAGGCCTCATGAAACGGCACCTATTGGTCATTAAATACGAAGCTACAACTAGCAGATACGATACCTACTGCTGAAGCATGAGAATTTCTGTTGGATATCCATTTGCATCAAGTTTCTTGCATGTTTCATAAATCATTTCATTCTTCAAGTTGATCACAAAAACCAGCAATCAGATTGGTTAACATAAAAGTTGATAAAAACTAAGAACTTTGCATACATGATCCACTGATACCGAGCCAAAAACACAAAAAGCCTGAAAGAAACTCACTATGCCTGGATCAATCTAGCGCACAAACCTAAAATGCAAGTCGTTAAAAGGCCTATCCTCAAGTTACAATATATACCCTGAAAATTACTCAACCTCCATTAATTCAACTTCCCCGTTAACAGTTTCTTTCTTATGTTTTTTCAACTTGCATCCATCTTTTAATTCTGGTTTAGGCTCCTCATCGGGCTCCATCTCAGTCTCCACTTTAGGCTGGCTTTCTGGTTTAAGCTCCCCATTAGGCTCCACATCAGTTTCCACTTTGGGCCTACCTTCCACCACTTCAGGTTCGATGTTAGAATCCTCTTCCATCTTGGTTGCCGCCTCAGCTCTAGTCTCCACTTTGGGCTTCGCTCCTGTTTTTGGCTTGGTTTCAGCCCTGGGCCGGGTTTCTGCATAAGCCTGATCACCTTCTTCTTCCTCTTCCACTTTGGGGGCCAAATAAAACCTCAAGTAACCAATCTCGGCAACTTTGTACTCAACCACCACAGGTAGATCCGAAGACAAGCTGATTGTCACTTGGTTAGACAATGGGGTGGCTTTCGCGAAAGAATTCATGTACCTTAGTGCGAAGGTCAAGCTCACAGTTTCTTGCATTTCTATGAGAACTGCATCTTCGGGCTGCAAATGAAAATGCATTTTTGAATGTGACAGTTTGAATAAAAGCGGTGGCACCTAAAATAAGTAAAGAACTAGTATGCGTTAAGAGAATCAAGAAAGCACATTTGAATATTTATTTTGTCCAGTTTGAAGAGAATCAAGAAAGCAAATTTCAAGCATGGAAATCGTAGCAGTATCCAAAGCAAGAATTTCTTTTGGACCTTCACTCTTTTTAAGTGTAAATTTCTAGCATCGAAAGCAAATATACATGTAGAACATTCTATGAACAGATCAAAGCAGATTCAGATGTCGCAAAACTAAACCTTGTCCACCGAAGCATTCTGCCGTAAAACAATATTTGCTGTGCCAATATCACCTCTAGTGGAAAATTTCACGCCCTCTTTTGTCACAGATATGACAACTGCGAAAGGATAAAGAAAACATTTGCATTTCACATGTCATGATATTATCACTAGCAAAATTGCGTGGTGTATCCTAAAAGACACAGACTAGATATTGAAAAAGAAAGATTAAGAAGGAATAGAACAATGATCATTACTCCAACTTAAAAGAGACTAAAAAACTATGACTAAAAAACTATGCTGGATGTCTCATGTTATAAATTACCTGTATCACCAATGGAACTTAGATCTTTACATAGCCGTGCAAATTCAGTCGATGGCATCCTCACGATAGCATCATATTCTGCTTCTGGAATGCCGAGATGCTCACTATCTATGTACATCAATTTCATCTCAAAATCTGAAATCCTATCCTGATCTACAAAGCAAATTTTAAAAACCAACGATGAGACAAGTTTCCCAGTCGATAAAAGTAAACTAGGTACCTAAGGAATAATAGAATAACTAGATTCTTAGCCAACATCAAAGACTAATGAAACATTCGGCAATACTTAAAAAGAAAAAATTACTCTCGCAGGTAGCAAGCATCAATACACAATGAACACAGAAGATTGGCTCATCCACTCATGTGGTTTCGCCCAACGATTTGTCCAAGATAAAGGAATGGAAAAAGCACATTTTGCTTCCCAAGGGGATGCACATAGATATTGTATTCAGAAAAAAAGAAAAAAAAAGAAAAAAAGAAAAAAAAACTTTGGTCATTTCTTCAAGTCAAACATGCACCATGTTAATCAAAATTTTAAAGACAGACAAACAGATACACAACAGAGAAAGCAATTAGGACAAAAATCTGGGTGTTTAAAAGAGCAACCTTAAACTCATAGATCATACACGCCGAGACTAATGCCCAAAAATTAAAAGCAAAAAATTCAACAATTCACAATGAGGCACCCAGATAACATACAGATAGGATAAAAAGAAAACAATTAAAAAAAAAAGGCAAAGCTAATAGTTAAGAGACCCAATTGGCCAACCAAAAGTCAAAATTAAACCCAACAATAAAGGAACAAAACTACGCAGAAATTACTAATTATTTCCAAAATAAAATTGGAAACACACAAATTTCACTGCAATTATCAAGTAGGCATTGACATCATGTAAAAATCCATTCAGTGCCATTTGGCTCAGGCACTATGTTCTCCTAGGAGCAAGACCAAATATAATAACAGGCAATGAAAAATTATATATTCCACTTTTAGAAAAGATAAAACTTCAAATGTTTTCAATAATTTATATTCTTGTTCAAAGGTGGCCTAGTGCCTGAACCACTAGCAAGTATTGGGATTTTAATTTTCCCCCCTGATTAAAAAAGTTGTAATTTTTCGAACAGCTTCTGTTCTTGTTCTTATGAGTGCATAGTGCCTGAGCCATAGTACTATTAGAAAATCAGGAAGCAATTAAAACCCCTAAAACTCACGAATTTCATAAAGCAGTTATCAATCAGGTATTGAAATCATATAAAGAAAATAATATAAGAAACAAAAGAATCCTGATAGTATTAGATAACCAATAAAGGCAATTAAAAAACATATAACTCAAAATGAGGTAGACAGAGGAACATATGTCGCAAATATTTCTTGTGGGAAAATGTAACGGAAAAAGAAATTTTACTTTATTTATAGTTCCCCACTAGTAATCTTTGCTCCAAACACCAAACATAGCGTAAATCACTTGGTTAAAAGCCCCGAGTCACATATCAATGAAATTGAAATAACACAAACTCATATAACAATTATCAACTAGGCATTGAAATCATATAAAGAGGAAATAAAATACACAGCACACTCATGATAAAAAAAAAAAAAAAAAAAGCAATTAAAATCACTAAAGGTCAAAATGAGACAGAAACAAATTTCACACTGGGGGATTTAAACATGAAGGCTAGGGACTCGTTAAGAGTATTCCCACCAATGTCCCCGAATTAAGGATTAAATCCAAGGAACCCTCCTACCAATGTAGTCAAAATCATCAAATCCCCTAAAAATTAGAGTTTTCTTCAGTACTCCCTTAGAACTACAAATGTACTGTTTATCCCCGGTTGTCTTTGAAGATTACGGGGTTAGATATGGGCATTCTCCGTATCCCGACATAGGGAGTAAATTTAGGGGTTTAAATACATACGTTGGTGCAAGTGCCCTATATTAAAAAACCAAGAAACAAACAAAACCCTTAAAACTTAAAATGGCATAGAACAGAAAAACAAAATATAGATACAAATTTCATACAACAGTTATCAGTTAGGTATTGAAATCAATTGAAGGGATATTTTTTTCTTCTCGGGCGTGCAATCCGAGCTAAACCCCCTAAGCTCAAACATTCAAACACACTTCTAAAATTGAAAACGCAAAAACAATACACAACAGAATCATGATATCACAAAACCCTAAAACAAAAACACAATTAAAAACCGCTAAAACACGAAATGAGACACAAAATGAACCCATACTGGGGGATTCAAACATGAAGGTGAGAGAGTCGGTCCCGTCATCCGCCTTGAGCGTGACGATGTCGTCGTTGGCGGCGCACTTGAGCATTTTGGCCATGTTGGCGAGGTTCATCCCCATCGACAGGGCCCGGTCGCAGCGGTAATGCTCGAACCCTTCCGACCTCATCAGCATCGCCACCAGCGCCACGTGGCTCGAGTCCATCGCCTGCAGCGACAATCCCGTCGCAGAGCAATCGAAGTTCGCGTCGTTTACGAGATCCTTGATCGATTCTAGAACCTTCTTCAGCAGCCCACCCTGCACTAACCGTAGCTCGAACATCTTTCGTCAACCGTAGAGAATGCAGAGAGAGAGCGAGCGAGCGAGAGAGAGAGAGAGCGCTTTGTTCTGGAGAATTGTGCTTTCCTTCTGAGCTTTTGTATATATATATATATATATATAATTATGTATGTATATATGAGGGGAGGGGAGATGGCCAGTGCTGGGCGGGAAATAGATATTCTCCCGCCACGGGGCAGTCCAAAACGAGGTCGTTTCAAGCCAAGAACTACAATGGTCTTTAAAGTTAGGACCAAATTCTAATTAGTCCCCTTAGTTTCTTAAAATTTAATGTCGATATATGTGTGTGTATATATATATATATCATATACAATAAATTAAAAATAGAATCTACACGTAATATTGCATCTAACTGCACCCCTAACTTGGTGATACATGTGTAACCTTAAATAATATGGTGAAAATTATAATGTTAATTTTTACTGATGAGCTATTTAACGACATAATAAATTCCGTCGTTAATCCATAGTTAAATTACAATAACGATGGAATTGTTCAATATAACAACGGAATTTGGCCGTCGTTAAACAACATTTTTCTTGTAGTATATAGATAACCCAACCAATAAATAAGAAAATAAATCAAGATAAATAAAGAAAAATATCAAAAGTATTTGCACTTATTGTCCAAAGTTGCCATTTATTACACAATCAATTCTTCATCAATAATATGCCCTTCATATATTATAATCATACTCCCCTTCAAGCATACAAAATGTCATCTTCCATAAATTCTTCCACTGAAAATATAAAAACACTGTTGTGGATTATTTTGTGAATGCTCTTAGAGTTCTTCTCTTTCTATCTACTTTGGCAAAATCCGTTTTGAGCAATTACGGGCAAGCTTGTATGCATTTTAAGATCCCCCCTTATTTACCACTTCTTTTAGTATTTTCATTATTATGCTATTTTGCGTATAGAATACTTTGCCAACTAAAAGACATTTCTTTACACAATTGTTTAGAGGACTATAATTGTGAAACTGTTCTTGATATCTTTTCAACTTTTAAGCTTAACTAGTTGTGTAGTTTTTATCCCAAGCAATTACATAAAAGTTAGGTGCTGGCACAGTTTCATTTCTCATATACCATCACAAGTGCCAGTGTGAAAATGACTTTGTGAGGGGCGCATGTAAAAGTCGTATCTATCATTATTTCTTATTATCTCCGTTTTTCCTATTGTCTCAATACGTTTACATTTTTAATAATTTACCAAAGACATACGAGTTGATTGACATGATGACACTCCAATTATATTTTAAGGAGACAGACTACAAAATTAATTTGTTAAAAGAAAATGAGAAAATGTTGTTGGACTAATTCTTAGTCCAAATTAACACATGAAAATTGGGCATCGACAACCAAAAGTTTTGAGAAGAAAGAGGAGACAAAAGAGGAGGGCAAACTCATGGTGCAAGTTTGACACGTATGCCAGCTTGTAATTCAATAATAAAAGTTTTTGTCGCGCACACAGATATAAATGCAACTAGATCACAAAAAAAAAAATAAAAAATCTTATTTGGATGCTCCTAGTAGCTTACAAACCTTATTTAAATCAAATTCCCTACATCCAACCACTCTTTATAGTGAGTTTGGTTTAATAATTTAAAATATATATATTGTACTTTAATTCATAATTTTTTGTGAAAGTATTTTTCTTTTCATATCGTTTTTCCACAAGAAAATATTGCACTAAGCGGAAACTTAATAACTCTAGTAAAATATATTACTTTCATTCAGCCTCAACAATTAATCAATAGCACATTTTGGCGATGAAAGTTACATCAACATTTCTCCAACAGGCTAAATGTAAAAGTTTTTTTTTTTTTTTGTTTTTAAATATTTAAATGCAAACAAAGCATTAAAATCCAATCAATGTACCATATATAATGTATATTGGTAACCGGTCATACTAGCTACTACAAGTTGAATTGAAACTTGATGGGAGAAGAGTCTCTATGAGCACGTGCATTCTTATGGGTGGGGACCACACCCATTCATGGGTGAACATACCAATGGAGACAAAAAGATGAGAAGTCCTTATCTTAGGTGAGAACCACTTTTTGGATGGAAAAATAGCTGTTAAATAATTTAATGTTTTCATTTGCTAAATAATTTTTTTTTCCTTCAAAAATCTTCTATAAATAGCTATAGTTTTCTTTTAATATTTTTACAATATTATTTTTATTGTTTTCACATAATACCTACATTTTTATTTTGTATTTTTTTTAATATCCCATCTTATTTGTGTTCAATTTTTTAAAAATATGGATTCAAATCATCCATATTTTACAAATTATATGAAATTTTTTAGAAATACACCAAATTTATAAAAAAAATTCAAATCCCTCAAACATAACAAAATTTCCGAATCCCCAACATTTTCAAATTCTCAAAATTATAATGTTTCTTTTCTTATATCAATAATTGTAGTTTAAATTTTTATTTTTTGTTTTTTTGTATTTGATGAAGAATATATTATTTTTGAACAAGTATTAATTCCACTAATATTATAATTTTTAAATATTTTTTATTCTGGGTGAATATCTTTTAAAATTTTTAGTAGTATTTAATAAAAATTAATATTATATTATTATTGTTATATGTGTTATTATAGTTAGGGGAACAATATATATATATATATATATATAATAAATATAAAAGAAAAAAAAAATAACAGTTATTTAAAATAATAAAAAAAAGTTGTTAAAGATCATAGAGAAGATATATGCAATAGGGAAGAAAAAATTTAGAAAATTTTAATTAAAATTTCTACTGATCCGGTAGAGAAGTGAGATATAGAGAATTGTTATGTGATGTTTAAATCATTTCTACTAATGCACATGTTCTAATGCACTTAAAAAGGCTATAACAGTGAGGCTCAATTATGAACCAAGGATTCAGAATTTAATATAATAATTACAATTTTTTTTTTTATAATTTTTTATTTATTTTGCTTCACCATTATATGCTTTCATTTGGCCTGAGAGACTCAAAAGTTAAGTGGGATATGATTAGACTTTGGTGCACCATTCCCATCAATTAAGTTTCAGAAAAGCTCGAGGGTTTTTTTTTTTATTTAGTTGTAGTTTTTAAAGAAAATTGTTTAATATATTTTGTTTAAATTAAACTTTAGATAAATAGTTTAAAATTTTTAGCTTATTTATAATAAAATAGCAAATTAACTTGGTTTAAAAATTATATAATTAGATACAATCTAGTTTTTAAGCAAGTAAATAGAAAACTTAGCTAAAAAGAAATAACTAAACAAACGATTTTGGCCCCCTATTCAGAAATTCTGTGTCCGCCAATGAATGAGATGCATTATAAAATGTTGTAATCTATTATTCTATTGAATGCAATTATTTTTTTAATTGAAAAGTGTTATCTTAATATGGTTACAATATTTTTTAAACAAAATTACAACGTTTTTCAAAGATATTGTTTTCAATTAAAATAATAAAATTGAAGTTATTTTGATAATTAATAACATACTTATGCTTTTTTCATGGTGCAAAGGATCAGGTATATATCAAGATAACCTGTAACATCCCGAATTTTTGGGTTAATTTTTTGCATTTTAATAATATTATATAGTCCGATATAATATTATTAATATGTATTTATTTGGCGTGATATTGTATTTGTAGTATTCGTGATTA
>MKEJ01089530.1:0-18906 GCA_001753735.1 Embelia ribes
TCGTTGCGAGGTAAGACATTCTTCGAGATCATTTATATTCTCTCAAACCCCAAATCAATCCCTAATCAATTCAATCGGTTACAAAGGTTGAATCATGTTTATTCTCTAGCATCGTTGACAATTTCACGATAACTTTTTATAAGATTCGAAGTTTTATTGGTGTAACCTCATGTGTCTGTATATTAGGCTTCTCTCTAAGTTTTTCCTGAGAAAATCCATCGTTGATAAATAAGGTACATGGCGGAATAATGGTTCAATAGTAATGAAATATGATGTTTTGGCTATTTAGGCATATTTGTTGATTAATCATACTTTTTGTAGGATGAATTAACTATATTTGGGTGATATTTGGTCGTACTTTCGTAGATGGAACTCATAATTGGGACGAAGGAAATTTTGTCGAGATAAAATGTATTTGGTCCAAATGAGATACCATTTCGTCCAGATGAGATTAATTTCGTCCGGACGAGTTCACCTTTTTTTGAATGGTTATTCTATTTTGTGTATAATTGGATGAAATGGAAGAGAAATTCTTATAGTAATTAATCAAAACATCTCAAATGTTGTAAGATATGAGAATGATGTATATTTTGAATGTTGTTCGCCATAGGAGTATGTCTATTCCATGGACTATTACTCGGTATTAGATTGTCCGGGAGTATGTTGGTTATGGTGATTTAGTATCAACATTGAGCGGGTTCAATGAGAACCATGATTGGAATGGCTATCCACAACCCTTTACGCATAAAGCCTCAGGATACGGTGCCCAAGTCGTAGGTGTGTGAGATGCATCGATATTTACATTACATATTGTTTAATGTAAAGTTCAATTGGTTAAGGACATATATCATGAATTAATATTTACTTACTTTATGAATTACATCTTATTTTTTATTTCATCACTTTTGGATACATGCTGACTCGTAACTGTTTTGTTGCATGTTTTTGCATTACTTTTCTTATAAAATACCAAGCACGAATAGGTGAGATTGATTATGGATATCAAGTCTAGGTTGATGCTTACTCGAGGATAGCAACATCTAGGGGTTTATGTCTTTTTTTACTTTCATTTATGGTTTTTTAGACTAATGTAGGTCATTGGTTATTACTGCAGACTTTGATATTTCTTATGTTTCATGTCATAATATGATAAAAAGCCGAATGATAGTTATTGCTATTATTATTGACATTTTATATGGATGTTTTAGGCCTGGAATTAAGGCTTTTTCGTGAAATCTTGTTTCTAATTGTCGTAGTGTATTATTGCAAAAATGTGGGCATTACACACTGCTATTCCATCTCAATATTTGTGTATACTCTATTAGCATTTCAAAATATTTTTTTATTTTCTCTTATATGATATTTACTTACCACTTAATATTTACATACGATTTGATGTCCTCTTATCTCAGGGGATGCCCAATCATTTCCGATTCCATATTTTTCATTGGAAAAATTAAATGAGAGAAATCTTTCTCTTTAGAAAGACCACTATGAATGGTCTTAGAGTATTCGCACCAATCTTTATAAAGCCACCCTTTCTTTTACTTAATTTCTCAATGAACCAGAAATATTCCACATCTATCTTTCTATTTATTAAACTTTCTAGAAATATAAAGGGAAATGAAAGAGCGGGTTCCTAAGTAGAGAAATCTACTTTTCACAATTTCTCGATTACAAAAGTAATATATATTTGTTTCTACAAAAACTATAAAACCTTGGAGAAAATTAGGTGAAGCTATATCTTCAATTTTCCTCGTAAGATATATGATTACTAAATAAGGATTAGGATCATGAGATATGTGTTTTGACATATGTTTTGACACGTGTGAACTTATCCAACCGTTGGATCTCATCGATCCACCGGTCTAAACTACACATGCCAAAACACATATCAAATTATATATCCCATGATCCCAACACATAAATAATTTGAAGAAACAGTACAGAAAACTGGTGCCTAATACGTTTCTACAAAAAATTATTTATGTGAAAGAAATTACTTAATAGAGAACCAAAGCGAGGAATCAAATAAGAAATAATGGTGCGAATGCTGTTATTATAAGTTTTAATAGCAGAAATATATGTGGATGAGAGAGTATTATGTATACTGTTGCGAGCAATGACGAGTTCTTTGAGCTCCGCAATGCGAGTGTTGAACGACGACATGAGCGTCTCCAGCGATGACCCTGCCCCTTCATTCATCATCTCCATCTCTCTCTCTCTCTCTCTCTCTCGATCTCTCTCGATGCAGTAAAACCCCCGAACGAATCTCCACAACACATTCAAACTTAAACCCTAACCCTTTTCTTTCTCTCTCTCTCTGTCTCTGTCTCTCTCCGAAATGTTCTCTCCGGCGACGAAGAAGTCGAACTACAGCTCTCGCAAAGACCACCACCGCACCAGCAGCCTCCTCTCTCGCGATTCCTCTTCGCCTCTCACTCCGCTGCCGGAGAACAACGCTGCCGCCGCCGCCGCCTCCGACAACCAAGTCCCCAACCGCCCCTCAACTGGCACCCCCGCCCCTTGGACCTCTCGCCTCTCCGTTCTCGCCAGGTATATATATATATATAACACTCCTCGCTACTTATATTCATATATGTATTGTCTGTATATGCATTGCATTGTAGGATTAGAGCTTCGTTTGAGCATATGTTATTTTGGAAAATGGCGTGGACTAGGAATTACATTGGAAATTATATATGATTTATGTTTGTGACTGTATACGTAATACCATTGGATTATAGCTTTGTTTGACCACCTGTTAGCTTGGAAAATGACGTGGACTTGGAATTAGGTGTAGAGATGAGCTGATATGTGTACATGTATACGTAATTGTAAAATTGGGTCTCAAATTGGTGTAGAATTGAAATTAGGTCTCAGATTAGGCGATGCATGTGTTTTTCATATATGTATGCATATATATATATACATAATATATAATTTTGTAACAGTTTATGCATAGTGCTGTAGGATTAGAGCTTCATGTGAGCATTTGGTAGTTCAGAAAATGACCCGGATTTGGGATTAAGTCTAGAAATGAGCTGAGCCAAGCTGGATCTAACTTGTGCAACCTCAAATTGTTTAGGAAGCATTCAATTTATGTATTCATAGCGTATATATATATATATATGAAAAATTAGGTCTCAAGTTGCTTCAGGGTTGAAATTAGGTCCCAAATGAGGTCAGACCTGTGTTGTTCATATACATCTCTGTGTGTTTTATTTATTTTTTTGACACTGTATATGCATGGTACTCTAGGTTTAGAGGCTTAGAGCTTCGTTTGGACATCTGTTAGTTTGGAAAATGACGTGGACTTGGGAATTAGTCTTGGAATGAGTGTTACCTCAACTTGTTTAAGAGTCATTCCATTTTTGTATACATACATATATGTGTGGGTGTGTGTAATTTGGTCTCAAGTCGACATTACGCCTCACAATAAGTGAGACATATCTTGCTTACGGTACTACTTTGTAACACTGAATAAGCTTATACGGTCCATGAGTAGGATTAGAGCGTAACTTTTGAACATCTGGTGAGTTGGAAAAATGCAGTTGTATCGGAATTAGGTCTTATAAGGAGCTGATTTAAGCTGCGGCTTCTGTTGGTCGAGCTCGGGTTGAGGCCTTATTTCTCTGTTGTATATGCATTATATGCTCGTAGAGTTTCGTTTGAACATTTGACAAGTTTGTAATAATGCAGTCAGTTTGAAATTTGGTCTTAATTTGAGCTGAGACCTGACCTTTTCAAGTTCGGGTTATGAGATTATGAAGCTTTATTTTTCCGGTGTGTCCACGATATAATTTTGTAGAACTTCCTCTGAGCATGTTATGGGTTTGAAAGTTTGCAGTGGACTTGAAATTAGGTCTTGATTTGACCTGGGACCGGACCTGACCTTTTAAGCTTGGGGCATATGGTTATGAGCCTTTATTATTCCGGTTTATACATACTACATGTTTCTAGAGCTTCGTATGAACATTTGATGATTGGAGAAAAAAAGAGAGGTACTTATTTCAACTGCGAATGGCCCGCAACAGCTGTTGGATCTGGTGCATGTGGCATGTTGTGCATGTGTACAACACGTATGTAAAGTACGCGACGAATCCAAAGGCTGCCGCCCACTAGATGTGATTGCAGCTAGCACTTTCCCTAAGAAAATGTTGTCGTTTCAAGATTAGGTCTTGATTTGACTGAGGCCCGTCCTTTTGAATCTCAGATCATGTGATCATGAAGTGTTAATTTTCAGTGAGTAACGCAGGATTATAGCTTAGTATGAGCATTTGATGGGTTAGGAAAATGCGGTGGACTCGAAATTAGATTTGCACATGAGCTGTTGAGATTGTCGTTCAAGATTTGTAGTTTACTAAGCCATATTTTTCAGGTGTATTGGCATCTATATTGGCCAAGAGTAACGTTGGATTATAGCTTAATGTGATAATTTAACAAATTCGAGAAAAAATGCGATGGGAATTGAAATTAGGTCTCTGAATGAGCTGAGACCTATGTTGTTCAACCTCATCTAGTGTGCTTATGAAGTCTTATTTTACTGGTCCATGTGCATCTATGTTGACTGCTAGTATTGCAGGAATAGAACTTAATTTGAGCAGTTGACGTGTTTGAGATATGCAGTGGACTTGAAATTTGTTTATTTATTTATTTAAACCAATGGGGTTTGGTCCGAGTGGAAGAAGCTCGGGCCGCTTAAGTTGAGGCCTCAAGTTTGAATCTCCATAGATGTAGCAACCTTCTTGGGAGAGGTCCCCGCTACGACGCCCGACCGTACCTCAGAGGATTAGTCTTGGGTCGCAAAAAGGCCTGGGGATACATTGGGAAACCAAAAACAAAAAAAGGATTTTGGTTTTTTGTAGGAACTGAGCCAAGCAGAGGCTTTAGTTGGCCAACCTCGGTTAATCAAGCTTCATATTCTGTTATGACTCGGGGCAAGTTTAGACAAGCCATTTAGAAGCATGAAAATGTTAATAAACTGTTCCTCATTAGTGTTGTCAAATTGCATACCTTAACGAGACTATATGTCTATATCATCAAATGAAGTAAGATTTGCACTAGATATGCTGACAATCTGAAATGCAGTATATGTGGAAATTGTCTATATCTGATGCATATAAAACTGTTTTTTAGGGTTTTTAGTTATTTCTGGATTCTCTGAGAAAATCTCTTCCATCTTCAACTTGATTACAGAAAGTTTCTAACAAATAATTATTATAATTATATGGTAGATCAAAGGGGGAGGAAAAGACAGCAAGTCATAAATGCTCAGTAACAGGATACTGCTGTTAATTCAAGTTTTCTTTCCTGTTCTTTTTTAATTCTTGTCAAATTATCAGGATTTCACCTATCAAGAAAAGTGAGAAAGGTGATGAGTCAGATCCAGTAAAGCCAGTTTTTGTTGGAGAGTTTCCTCAAGTCTTTCGTGATGAACAGGATGTTCTCCTGCAGAAGCGTATTCCAGGTCTGTTCATTCATAATTGTATAAAATAGTAGTCTCTTTCTATTCTTAATTATTTTAAAGGCTACTGTCTGACTGTTGGTGATGAATACTTGTACCTGGCAGCTGACTTCTCTGGTGGAATGGACAAGGAAACTTTTCTTGCATGGATTATTTGTAAGAACAGACTCTTTGTGTGGAGTTATTTGTCAACTGCAGCATCAAGAAAATGTGTTGTTCTTGACCTTCCTTCGAGTGTATTTGTAGATAGAGAAATTGGAAAAACTTCTGCTCTTGCCAATAATTGGATACTCTCCATAGTCAGTTGGGATGGGAAGCATTCTAAGACAGATAAATATGTTCATCAATGCCACTCCGCTGGTATTATTTTATGCAATCAGACAAATCGAACTGTTATTTACTGGCCAGATATATATGCTGAAGGTGGGAGCTCCCCGATCACGAATGAGGCATCAGGTGAGGAGTTAGGAATGACGTCTTTCCCTGATGATGAAAAGACCTTCACCCCAATTAGACAGCGTCACCTTAGTAGACTAGGAAGCAATTCTACTGGATCAAGTTTTTTGAACTCTTTGATAGCTTCTCCGATCCCTGATGGAAAGCATAATTGTGTTGCTATCGCATGTGAATCCAATGGTGAGCTCTGGCAGTTCTATTGCAGCCCAAATGGTATCCGTAGGAATAGGATTTATCTGGACACTTTGGGTTCAATTCCACGTGATAGTAATAGTGGTCAACTTCTTGGGTGCAAGGGATATCCGAGGTCACTGATTTGGCGCTTTTCAAATCATCATCTGGAAGAAACTAACCGACAATTTTTTCTTCTGACTGATCATGAAATACAGTGTTTTACTGTTACACTATCACCCAACATAACTGTGCAAAAGCTCTGGTCTCATGAAATTATTGGAGCTGATGGAGATCTGGGTATCCAGAAGAACTTGGCTGGTCAGAAGCGAATCTGGCCTCTAGATCTTCAGGTGGACATTCATGGCAAAGTAATCATTGTTCTCATTGCCACATATTGCAAAGATCGGTTAAGTAGTTCAAGCTGCTATATAGAGTATTCTCTTCTGACCATGCACTATAGGTCTGGAGTAAATATCTCTCCAGAAAAAATGGGTTCTCTGCACGAGAGGGTTTTAGAAAAAAGGGTTCCTATTCAAGTAATTATACCCAAAGCCAGAGTAGAAGAGGAGGATTTTTTATTTTCCATGAGACTGCGAGTGGGGGGGAAGCCTTCGGGATCTGCTGTTATTCTTTCTGGTGATGGAACGGCGACCGTATCACATTATTGGAGAAACTCTACTCGGCTCTATCAATTTGATTTACCTTATGATGCTGGTAAAGTTCTAGATACTTCAGTTTTTCCTTCCTCAGATGATGATGAAGATGGGGCATGGGCTGTACTCACTGAGAAAGCTGGAGTTTGGGCCATTCCTGAGAAAGCAGTTTTACTTGGAGGAGTAGAACCCCCTGAGCGAAGCTTGTCGCGTAAAGGGAGCTCTAATGAAGGAGCTACACAAGAGGAAAAAAGGACGGTTTCTTTTGCTGGTAATGTTGCTCCTAGGAGGGCAAGCTCAGAAGCACGAGATGCTAGAGATAGACAAAGGGCGGTTTTTGCTGGGATGGCACGCCCAACAGCTCAAGATGAAGAGTCGGAAGCTCTGTTGAATCACCTTTTCCATGAATTTCTTTTGTCTGGGCAGGTTGATAATGTACTTGATAAGCTTACATGTGCTGGGGCCTTCGAAAGGGAGGGAGAAGCAAATATTTTTTCTCGGGTTAGCAAATCAATAATTGACACCTTAGCTAAACATTGGACAACTACCAGAGGAGCCGAGATTGTGGCTCTTGCCACCGTGGCTACTCAGCTTACAGATAAGCAGCAGAAGCATAATAAGTTTCTCCAGTTTCTTGCTTTATCCCAGTGCCATGAGGAACTGTGTTCCCGACAGAGTAAGAGTTTCAGTAAAGTTTATATGTATATCACCTGTTCTTTTACATGTTTTGTTGATAAGCTATATGTTTTTTACATAAGTGTGTCTACCCAAGCATGTGTGTTTATTACATGTATGTTTTGCCTGAACTCTGATAATTTTGGATCTGTCAGCTTCCCTGCAAACCTTTTGATTGTCAATTTATCTGCATATGCAGCAACAAAACACGCGTCTGCATCTGTTTTGCTGCTATTTTTGATACGGCTTATAACCTTAAAAAGTGGTTCATGATAGAACTTGACTTATAAGCTTGCTTGTAATGTGCTGAATGATTCATGGATGAGCCATTAGCAAGGTAATAGAAATAAGCTTGGCAACTTTGGTTTTTATTTTTTCAAGCTTTTCAATTTTTAAGTCAGTAAAAGCTGGCCGACAAGTTGCATTATAAGCAGGTGAACCAAATGCAGTGTCACATCATTGCGTTCTAATCCACAAGAAAAAAGGTCTTTGCATTGGTAAAGCTAAAAATCGGTTACCATGTTGATTGTCAAATAATATGTTTGCTTTCTGTTAATGTAGCTTATGATGCCTTTCATATGAGTTTCTTTGCACTCCTTATTTTGTTCGGATTGTTATCCTGTAGCTTTCTTTATACAATTCGCTATATCCAATAACCTTCTGGGATTCTTTATCAGGGCAATCTCTGCAAATTATTGTGGAACATGGTGAAAAGCTTGCTGCCATGATTCAACTCAGAGAACTGCAAAGCTTGATTAGCCAGAACCGATCTTCTGGAGTTGCCTCCCCTTATTTTAGTTCGGAATCTGAGATTTCGGGTGCTCTCTGGGATCTAATTCAATTAGTTGGTGAGCGGGCCCGGCGGAGTACTGTTCTTCTGATGGATAGAGATAATGCTGAAGTGCTCTACAGCAAGGTTTCAGACCTTGAAGAACTATTTTATTGTTTGGACAAGCATCTAGGATTGCTGATCGTCTCAGAGATGGCACCTGTGGTTCAACTTGAAAGAGCTTGCGAACTCTCAAATGCATGCGTGGTGTTAATTCGGACTGCAATTCAATACAGAAACGAGTATCACATGTGGTATCCTCCTCCTGAGGGTTTAACACCGTGGTATAGTCAACCTAAGGTCAGAAGTGGCATGTGGAGTGTTGCCTCTTGTATGATGCAGCTGGTACCTGAAATTTCTCATCTTGATGTATCTCAAAATTCAGTTTTTTACTCTAATCTTGAAGCACTGGCGGAAGTATTGCTCGAGGCATATTCTTGTGCCATCATGGCAAAGGTTGACCGTGGAGATGAACACAGAGGATTATCAGATGAGTATTGGAATAGGAGAGATTCTCTTCTGGACTCTCTTTATCCGCTGGTGAAAAGTATTGCTGAAGCTAGATATCAGGTTGGTAATTGTGCTCCAGTTTTTGCTTTTTTGAATGTAAATGTATGCGGTGGCTTTTATAACTCGTTCTTCACTTGTTTCTGAATTTTACATGGACACGTTTTCTGCTGGGGTGTGATTCACACATCCTTAAATATTTGCTAGCATCTTTTAAGGTCGAAAGGGCCAAACATGCGACCAGCAAGTCACAAAAAAACAATCTCATTGTTGTTTCAAGTTTGGAAAGTTTTGTGCGGAAGTGAAGTAGAGTTAACTATTAAGTTAGATAAAAGGCAGCTGAAAAAATAAAAGAAAAAAGGTTACTAGGATGCCGGGGACATCTGTTTGTTAATGGAAGCAAAAAGGGTCTTATTGAAGATTAAGATAAGCAGCTGTTCATGTGATTTGTTCCTACTGAGATATTAAGCAGATTGTGCTTCAGCCTTTTAAGCGCATGGGATTTGAGATATGTTGTTTGAGATTTGCAGGATTCAAGTGAAGGAACTGTAGAGCAAAGAGATGTGATTCTTAGAGAGGTTTCTAGTCATTTGATGTATATTGCAAAAAGAAACCAGGGATACCAAACAATGTGGAATATATGTTGTGATGTTAATGATTCAGAGCTGCTCAAAAACCTAATGGTAAGAAAACTCTTTTCTATTAATACATCAACAGATGAGGTTCTTGATAGTGAAGTTTTTATGTTTTGATTCCTTGTGCTTCTTTCGCAGCATGGAAGTACTGGACCAACTGGTGGGTTCAGTCAGTTTGTGTTTAAACAATTGTATAACAGTAAGCAATTTTCCGAACTCATGAGGCTCGGGGAAGAGTTTCGGGAAGAGCTGGCTATCTTTTTAAAGCAGCATCGCGATCTCCTCTGGCTTCATCAAGTGTACCTTCATCAGTATTCTGCAGTTTCTGAAACCCTTCACGAATTAGCTCTCTCTCAAGATGACTCCATTGCAGCAGTTGCAGATGGGATTGAGAGTGATGTGAGCAAAAAGGAGACGACATTAGCTGAAAGAAGGCGTTTTCTAAATCTTTCAAAGATAGCTGCGGTAGCAGGTATCTAAAAAATGTTACCCACCTCCTCCCTCTCTCCTCTGTACCCCGCCAAAGAAAAGGGCATGCATACATGAACCCGGACTGAGCTTTTTAACACTTAGACAACATTTTCATAAAATGATGCTATCAAGTAGTTTGCCATATTATGCTTTAGATCTATTGCATATCAATAGTTATTGTTGCATCGCCTAAAAAGTTTGTTTCCACGCATGCACTGTTTGAACATTGAAGTAAAATGCTCAAAAGCTACAGATAGTCTTACAAAATTTATTAGCCATGTTGCTAGATTGAATATGTTTATAGAATTGAGGCACTATCTCACTGGTAATCTACCATTCTTTGCAATGAGAATCCAATATTAGCAATTTAGTTGAATCCAGCTAAGTTATCATAGGTTGGATGTGCTAGTTAAGGATGTCATAATGGATTCAGTGGTTATTTACCGGAGTAGTTTTTGGGCCAACCATTTAAAATGATAGGAATGGGCACGCTTTTATTGACCCATTGTTCCTTTGTTATCCGGAAAGTGTGAATTGATTTTCTTTTATAATTAGCTCGTTTTATGTTTCTACAAGGCTTGAATTTTTATTCAGAGCTTGAGTTTCTTAAAATAGTTCGTGGATGATGGTAGAGTTACAAATAGTCGATGTTGGCAGGAAAAAATGCTGATTACGACAAAAAGTTGAAGCGCATTGAAGCTGATTTGAAGATTCTAGAATTACAGGTATGTTGAAGAGGAAAAGTATTCTTGCTCACACTTTTTACTGCAAGCTGTCTTTCATATATTTTCTATTGTTTATGTAATTGTTCCTGCGTTCATGTTAATACTCTTTTTTGCAGGAAGCGATTCTAAAAGTACTTCCAGATGACGAAGAAAAGCAAAACATTGGAAAGCGGCTTCTTCCCCCAGTACATCTGATTGAGCTGTGCCTCAAAACCCAAAACCGGAATCTCTCAGTTTATGTGTTCGATGTGTTTGCGTGGACCAGTTCCTCTTTCATCAGATGTAACAGAAGCCTCTTGGAAGAGTGCTGGAGAAATGTAGCCAATCAAGAGGATTGGAGTAAAATCTATCAAACCTCAACCACCGAGGGGTGGAGCGACGAAGAAACTTTACAGGTGTTGAGAGAGACTATGCTTTTCCGAGCCTCGAGCAGATGTTACGGGCCTACAATGGAAGCTTTTGATGGTGGGTTCGACGAGATTTTGCCCTTGAGGCAAGAAAATTTGGAGGTCTCAAATTTGAACAATACGGGTTCTTCTGTAGAGGCGATTTTAATGCAGCACAAGGATTTTACCGAGGCTGGTAAGCTTATGCTAACAGCGATAATGCTGGGAGTGTCACAAAGTGATAATAACGAACTAGACGAGGGTCCTTCTCCAATGGAGTGAGTGATGGTAATGAAACTGTAGCTATATTTTTTCTTGGGTTCATGTACATACGCAGTATGCCGAGTAATTGACTTTTAGGTTTGAGTTCAGTGTGGCGATTTCCTTTTAAAAATGTGATCGCGTTCTGTGTCTTTTTGCCTGAAGCTGGTTAAAGAATTTGTCCTGCAGTAATATTTTTGCAGGGTTGATATCGTTGACGTCTCGAGGGTAGTGATGAGATACAATCTCTGTTTATAGACTTACACTGAGATGAAACCCTTGGATGAAGGGCTCAAAGCTGGACTTGAAATCCTCATCTTGTAGCTGCTAATATCTTCTGTATGGTTCTGCTTGTACTTAAATAACCGATCAGTGCTTAACTTTTGATTATTGTGCGTGCTATGTTTTGTGTGCCTTCACCTAAATAACAGAAGTTATTAGTTCTGAAGAGTATTCGAAAATGGGTGGAATTAATTGACGAAAACAGAAGGAAAACACTGGAGTCTCATTTCATGCCGTGATTTATGAGACTCGAGTCTTGCATAATTATTTTATTTTTGAGTACTGAAACTAGCGAGAGATTTGTGCTTTTTTTTGCACAAGACGTGCTTCATTTATCAACCACCCACAATTGAGAAAATTTTAGTTGTTCAAACCCAGATTTAGTGCCTACAATTGTGTAGAAATCTAACTTGAGTTTTCGACTCAATATTTTGATAGTTGCACCGTGGCGATTAACAAGTAAGATTTATAGAATAACAAGTTTGTTCCAAAATCTTTGTACCTCAAACAGGGCTATGAGTATAATCCCGTCGATAAGTTTGGAGTGCTCTTAATGTTGCTGTTAAGTTCGAAAGATAAGGCTTGGTCTCGTTCCAGATAAATCTAATTAGAATGTCATACGACAAATGTATTGCCATCGATGGCAAGTGTGGTATCAATGGCTAAAATATTTAGCTTGCCATAGATATAGAATTTCGCTTCGCATAAAATTATAATATTTTGATTCGACTAATAGTTTATTAAAAAAAAAAAAAAAGGGATTGGTAAAAATTTTCTATCCTAAAATGGATCAGGTTAGGAAAAACATTATAGATTTTCCTTGTGTTGTATTGGCCATCAACCACACAAAAAATCCAACCACCAACACTTGTGGCTTACAATCAACTCCACAAATTCACCCCACCAAAGATCTTCCCAGTCCACGTGGCAGCACAATAGGCTCCCTCAAATCCCAACAGATATCCCAGCTGCTTACGTGGACCAATCACACGATGCTGACGTGTACACACCCTAATCCACAATCCCATATATATCCTCCTCTTTCCCCATCCATATCTTGACAAGCTTCTTCATACACAGCATTTCACAAAACAAAATCCAAGGCTCTCAGCACAAAGAAAGCTGTATTGAAATGGCAACCTCTGCGATCCAGCAATCAGCGTTTGCTGGTCAGACAGCACTGAAGGCTGGGAACGAGCTCGTCCGGAAGGTCGGCAGCTTCAATGGCGGCCGCGCCACCATGCGCCGGACTGTCAGAAGTACCCCTCAGAGCATCTGGTAATTACAATTTGTATTACTTTTATGTATGGATATAGGTATCTCATATACAACAACTAAGCCGGAATTACATGAAATTGGTGTTTGCTATGTGGAAACAAAATATAATATCACATTGGAATGAAAATCGCACAACACCCGAGTACAATGGTGAGCATGAGACAACCTATAGTTTAGAAAAAGGTGTGAACATTGTACAAGCATCTATTTATTATGTAAACTTTGTTGGGGATAAAGTTTCACACTGTTGTATTATACCAGCATCTGCATATTATGTAAAACTTATTTTTTGAATTGATGATCACATCCTTTCCCAACAGATAAAAAATGAAGAAAAAAACCTTCCTTCAATTTTTTTCACTTCAATCTGACCATGCTACCTCTTACTGTATGTAGGTATGGGCCCGACCGCCCAAAGTACTTGGGCCCATTCTCCGAACAAACCCCATCATATCTCACTGGTGAGTTCCCTGGTGACTATGGGTGGGACACTGCTGGGCTCTCAGCTGACCCTGAGACCTTCGCAAAGAACCGGGAGCTCGAGGTGATCCACTCCAGGTGGGCCATGCTTGGCGCACTGGGCTGCGTTTTCCCCGAGATCCTCGCAAGAAATGGGGTCAAATTTGGTGAATCTGTCTGGTTCAAGGCTGGAGCCCAAATCTTCTCTGAGGGCGGGCTTGATTACCTTGGGAACCCCAACCTCGTCCATGCCCAAAGCATCCTTGCCATCTGGGCCAGCCAGGTCAGTGTTAAATTGGCTATATATCATAAAAGTTTTACTAAAAGTTTAAGCTGAAAGTAGGTGCAACTTATTCATTTTTTTCTCCAACAGGTTGTCCTCATGGGCTTTGTGGAGGGATACAGGGTCGGTGGGGGGCCACTCGGTGAAGGGCTCGATAAGATTTACCCTGGTGGGGCCTTCGACCCATTGGGCCTGGCTGATGACCCAGAGGCGTTTGCTGAGCTGAAGGTGAAGGAGCTCAAGAACGGACGATTGGCTATGTTTTCGATGTTTGGGTTCTTTGTACAGGCTATTGTGACAGGGAAGGGCCCAATCGAGAACCTGTACGACCACTTGGCGGATCCTGTGGCCAACAATGCTTGGGCTTACGCCACTAACTTTGTGCCTGGGAAGTGAAGAAATGAACTTGTAGGAGTGATATACTCAACAGACCTATTATGAACCAGAGTAGTAAAGATGTAATGTTACCAGCACAAAAATGTTATGAGATTATCTTTGCTATGGTGTGTTTATCTCCTTAATCCTCATTCATTCTATTTCGGAAATTGTGTCTCAGTGTAAAATTTTCTAAAATCTTTTGCTTTACCGGATAGAAACATAAGAAACTGCTTGACAAAATGACCAAATAAATTCTTAAATCTGGTAAAACAAGAACACACAAATGAGCAAACAAACTTGAGAACAGTTACAAATTCAATGCCAGCTATGTAAAATAGAACTCTGTGTATACAACTTGAGGAAAAACCTTTGGTCTTTCTATCCTATTAGGAATGGTAAATTACCTAATAGGCCTACCCAACTAAGAACTAAAAAAATGAAGGTGAAAAATCTTATTGCCAAACATACTACTTAACCCAAATCACTAGTTATTACTGGTGAAACTTGAAAACAATTTATCAAAAATGTTGTCATGGACCGGATTTCGGATTATAGTCTTGTAAATAATGATTATTACCTCAGAAGGTATCCAAGTTCTCCAATAGATAAAGCCACTCCATTACCAATAATCGGCACAAGAACAAGAGCCGCCTCTAAAATGATGAAACCGGCTACCATCCCTGACAATTATCTCCCGGTTATAGATTTTAGATAGGAGCTTTGTCACAGAGTGGCAATCGTTACACACACGAAGGTTCTTTATTATCCGTATAGGACTTCGATTTTCCACATTAATAAGGCCAAATGCAATTGCCAGTCTCTCGCTATGGTATTCCAACTCAACTTCCTTATCTTCCTCTTCTTCAATACGCAATAGAACTTGGCTTGTATCGGGAACATATCCAGTAGCTTTCAATTTTTGTCTCATTTCAAGCAATTTTGAGTATATCTTTTCAGTTTGAGGATGAGATTTGTCTCCCACAATGAACTTATTAAACAGACCTTTATGCTCTATTGCACTATATCCTGGCTCTTTCTTGACCCTTTTCTTCTTCAGCATTTCTCGAACTTCTGAAACTTTGTCCCACTGATTTGCCATAGCATGCATGTTAGAGAGAACAACAAAAGCACCAGTGGTCTCAGGAGCCAACTCAATAACACGATGAGCTGCATACTCCGCAATTTTGATAATCCTATGGTTCTTAGCCCCGCTCAACAAACTCATCAAAATTACACTATTTGGTCTCATAGGCATATTTTCGACTATTTTCTTTGCTTCTTCAAGTTGCCCAGCTCTACATAGAATGTCAATTAAGCAACCATAGTGTTCAATTGTGGGTTCTATTCCATATTTGTTTATCATCATATTGAAATATCCCCGGCCCTCGTCAACTAACCCAGCATGATTACAAGCATTTAATAACCCAATAAAGGTTACATCATTCGGTGTGATTTTAGCTTCACGCATCTGAAGAAAAAATTTCAAGGCAAGGGTAGCCATACCATGCAATCCTAGACCTACGATTATAGCAGTCCAATGGCCCAACTTCTTGTTCGGTATTTCCCCGAAAATGGATAGAGCACTCTCAATGCTCCCACATTTTGAGTACATCTCAATCAATGAAGTGGCAAGTATACCATCTATTCGAAAACTATTCTTTACCATATATGAATGTAGCCACTGACATTTACTTAGTAGGGCTAATCCCGAAATAGCAGAACTAGCACTCACTAAAGTGGCATTAGTTGGAACTAAATTTTCACCCAGCATTTCACAAAATAGCTCCAGCGCTTCGATAAGTTTTCCATTCATTTCGTACCCTGCAATCATCGTATTCCACGTGATTACATTTCTAAACTCCATTTGATCAAATAAACTACGGGCTGACTGAAAATTCCCCGATTTCATATACCCATTAATCATCGCATTCCAAGATACTAAATTCTTACTAGGCATACTATCAAAAATCTTTCGAGCTTCATCTACATTACCACTCTTCGAGAACCCATCAATCAACACGGTCCAAGAATACTGATCCCTCTCAGGCATTTCACCAAACAGCTCCAACGCCAGCTCAATTTCCCCGCATTTGGCGTACCCATCCAACAAAGAATTCCAACACACAGTATCCCTCTCCGGCATTTTATCGAACACTTTCTCCGCAAAATCCATTTCACTAAACTTCGAGTACATACTAACAAAGCTACTCTGCACATACATATCCAATCCAAACCCAATTTTCAATGCCAACCCATGAACCTGTTTCCCTTCCTTTACCGCCCCCAAACGTCCGCAACCCTTTACGACACTCGGAAAAGTGAAATCGTCTGGCAAAAAACCCGACCCAGAAACCAATTCCCGGAACAAAATCAGGGCTTCCTGCGATCGGTCATTTTCTACATAGCATTTAATGATTGAGTTCCAAGAAACTAAATTGGGTTTCCGGGTATGGTCGAAAACGGACTGGGCATATTCGGGATCGTTGATTTTAGGATTTGTGTAGAGAGATATGAGGTGGGAGGAGATGGAGGGTTGAGAAAATGTGTTGGTTTTGATGGTGAGAGAGTGGATTTGGGTTGTTTCTTGATGGGTTTGGGAGGATTTTAGAAGAGAGAGGTTATGAGAGAGAATTTGGGGATTTTGGGGGTTGAGAAATGTAGGGTTTATCATCATCTCTAAATTTTAGAGTTTGTGTGGGAAATTTAAGTACCAACGGTCATTTACGAGGTTATTTCTTTGATAATAGTACACCTTTGCCCCCTGAGGTTTAACTCTTTTGCAGTATTCCCCCCAAACTTTCAAAATTAGAGCATTCTAACCAGTATTTCTCGCTTAATCTCTCACTCTGGCTTTCTGAAAACCCATTTCTTAAGAAATCAAATATTTTAGAAATTTTCTACAATTCTATTTCTTGCAATCTCTTAAGAAATTATTATATAACATGTATCATACAATAAATTTTGAAAACATGTTTCAACTAACCTTATCAAAGGTTGTATAGTTTTGTTTAAAAAAAAATCACCAAGAAAAGCATAATAAAGAAATATTTTAACTTAATTTGAATTAGGATTTTATTGTTTTGGTGAGAAATTATTAAATTTTTAGTAATAATTATGAACAACAGAGTTTTCCACTAAAAATGATAATTTTTGCAAATTTCTTAAGATTTTTATTATTAAAAAAAACAATTTTCTTAATATTTTTAGAAAGAGAAACACTAATATGAACTTATGAAGTATTTAAGATCCTCTTTTTCCAATGTATAAGTTATATATTAAATAGAAAGAGGAGAGAACGAATGGTGGTAATGTTCATAGCTTTTTTTTTTAAAAAAAAAAACAAATAACATTTAGCCCTGGAGGTTTGATTCCTTCAAGAATCTCTCCCAATCTTTCTATAAGTAACACTTTACCTCTTCCCGCAATGTGTTTGAATTTTGTTAAGAAAAAGAGTGATCTTGGTATCAATGAAAAGCAAATGCGTGGTATCTTTGTGGATAGGTTTTGTTGCTTGCTTCACCACGATCATTCTTATTTTTTAGTTCTAACAATTTTATTGCGTTATATTAATGAAATCGGCGCTTGTGTTAAATCATACTAGAGAACGGTAATACAACTTCCATACTATAAAATTGCTTAGTTTTTCATGCTAACATTGTGCTATCAGAGAAGCTCTCTACGAATGGGATTAAAGCATTTGCGACGTGGTAGTCATGTCATGACGATGTGTCTACAACTTTGTGACAAATATAGTAACATATACACATCAATCTCTCGTGTATCCTTGAGACATGTATCCTGCCTCTACCTTGTTTGCAAAGTTGCACAACTTTTTAGTGAGGAAGAAAGTTCGGGTCTCGAGTCTAGCCTCTGTAATTAATCTTTTTTCTTCAAAATTTATTGTGTCTTCATGCTTACAAATGTATTTCTTAAGAACTTTTTCGTTGATCTTTTACCCTCCTTGAAGAGATTTTATTGATTCAACTTGAAAAAATGTAAGCTATGCTCCAAAATGCCATTGTTTAAAATCATAGAAATGGAAAGTATATAAAATCGGTGAAAGACACTTAGGAAAAACCTAAAACTGTATTTACTCTAATTGCGATATTTGTCTGTACAATTGATTGATACATACCCTATTAAATTAGAATTTTAAAAATAATTAAATTTAACATATATATATTTATATATAATATCAATTTATTATAATAGGGTTCTTCTGGCTGCATCTTGTAAGCAAAAATACTAACTTTTTCTACCTAAGAAAAGAACAAATGAAATAAAGTTTAAAAATTTCAATTTATTTAGGCCAAAATAACAGAAAAATTCAACTTAAAAGCTATACAACTAAATGTAATCCAATTTTATACAAAAAAGAAAAAAGTGGCGCTTAAAAGCCATTGTAACTTCCCTAAAATTTGAATAAAATTTTCATTTTAATAATAATATTATCCGTTGCATCATAATATTATTATAGCGTAGTATGTATGGTGTGGGATTAGCGTAGAGTATCATAGAAATGCGGTGTTGGACGGGGTTTATTGGTAGTCGCGCTAAGTTGTGTAAATCGAGTTCCGGATACTCAAATATCATTCCGAAAGTTGTAAGACACTTATATTATTGTCTATTGGTGATTATGGGTGTTTATGGAAAATTTTGACCCAATGTGAGCTTGGGTTAAAAATTTGCTTCCTGCAGTTGTGGATTGATAAATACTACATCCCCGATCAATCTGTGGTATGCTGATTGAACATAATTGGCGTGCACCAACACTTATTTTCTTCATTTCTTTTTCCCTAATCACGAAATTATAGAAAGAGAAGGGGTGGAGCCTCCATTTTTTTCAACCTTTGGAACTTAATATCATCTAGTATCGGGTCTCGTTTACGATTAAAAAGTAGAGATTCCTCATATTTGGAGCGAGACAAATATTTTAATGCAAGTCTCGTCTTTTGTCTATTTCATTTACATTTTCTCATTTTCTATG
>MKEJ01089536.1:0-12727 GCA_001753735.1 Embelia ribes
AATCAATTGAGTAATATTATAAATACAGTAGCAATATGAAAGCTTTATAGGTGTATGTTGAGTTTTCAGAGTAAGAGAATGGGTGTAGCTGTCCGCAGCTTTGCCTGCCTCTAGTGTCTGGTGTCTATATGAAGAACAACCAATAGATTCCAGATTGGTTTGGTAAATCAAATGCCATTCGCCACTCAAATTAGAATACAACTAAAATGTTTCAAGTAGTACCAATTGTGTGAATAAAATGAAAGTCGGAGGACAAGTGGTTGCATTTCATTGGTCCGTGCTCCATTAAGGTACTCGAACATTGCTTCTACCATGGCCTTACCGCTACTTGCCTATTCCCAAATGACTACAGTTTATCTGTCAAAAATCTTTTGGTGTCAAATTCTGCTGACAAAACTAGGCTTTATTTTAGCTGGCTAAACATATTCAAGCCCATTTGTTGTCACTTAAGACTTTCAAATCATACTGATTGAACAATGTCCGTCTATTAAGTGGGGAACAATAATTACCAAATTACACACACCAATAATTAAAAAAGGGAGGTTAACAATGCAACAAACTTCATATTAGTTGAATATGAGCTTATTTGTTATGGAATATCCGGATTGCACCAAAAGCTACCAAAAGCATTTGCTTTAGATTTTTTTAGGATAATTCTATTTGCACCACAAAAATAACTAAAGTCATTACTTACAAATTGATTAACTTATTACTATTAACACCACCAAAAAATGCTAAAGACACCACGAATTAATTATTAAAAAAAAAATTACATAAATGTCCATATAAAAGCCATAACTTAATATTTTCTTTTTCATTTTTAACTTATTCTCTTTATCTAACTTCTCCCCTCCCTCTAATGCCACTACCGCGATAGCTGCCGGACATCACCGCCATCAAGGGACCCTGATACACGCCACAACCACCACCAACACCACAACAAACTGTCAATTATGTAAAAGTAGGGTTGTAAAAATAGAAAATATATGTGTGTGTTAAGAGGGAAAGGCCAAAATGTTTCAATAAATCGTTTTCCATTTTCATTTATTTTTTACTTTCCCAAGCATGACCATGTTGCTCAATAATTATTTTTTACCAGCCCTAAACAAACATTTGGCCTCTAAGGTTTTGAATGTTTGTGGTGACATACAAAAAATCATGTACGAATGTACATTTAGAGCTCATATATGCAGTGAGCTCTCAGCCTATATTTGACATTTGAGATTTGTAATGTCCTTAAAGACATTAGAAAATCTGGTTTATGTAATGTCACGAAAAGTACAGGTAAATTTTTCGCGTTGGTAAATAATATTATATATGTTTTAATATTTTTCCTGTATTGTATATATTACGTAATAACATTTGGAAGTAGTGGGTGATTTTTCGTGATCGTGATTTGGAATTGGAAAAGGATTAAACGTAATTACGCATAAGTTGCATTCGTGACATTCTTCGGTATTTTGACGGTATCTCACAAACCTTAAATCCAATTGGAGTTGATGATATATTTTTGGAAAGCTATTCTATTTATCTACGATTTTTAAGTTTTGAGGAAAATTTAATTCTAAGCGGAGAAGGGTAAAAAAGGGGCTTGAAGCGTTTAGGAAAACGTGTCAGGAGATGTAACATCAGTTTCATATTTTGGCCATATCTCTCAAATCGTAACTCCGATTGGATCCTATGAAGAGTCAATGGAAAGAGGATTCAATTATCTACAACTTTTATTTTTGACAAAAAGCTAATTCGAAGTATAAAGTGGTCAAAAAGGTGGACCGAAGCGGTGGGGCCAATGTAGTTAGTATTAACTGTGGGCCATACATTTTTTGTTTGGTTATAAAAATGTGTTTAACCCATTTTTTGTTATAAACCTATGCATGAAGAAGACGAAAATGTTGGAGGAGAGATGGCAGAGAGAGGGAGGTTGGGTTTGTTGAGCTCGGGCTTTCGTCTGTGGAAAATAAATACGTATTCGTACTCTACGTCATATGAGGATAATTTTTACGTGAGTTTCTTTGCCTATATTTCTTGTTTATTTTTTCTCGATTTGCATGCCAAGTTCACTTGTCGAAACAAAGTTGATATTTATTACGACTCTTAGATTACTTTTATACATGGGTTTGCTATGCATAAGTTGCATGCCAAGATACGTTGATAGATCAAATCGGGAACGGATTGCAGTTATGCTTTCTTCCCGATTTCATCTCGATTCATTGGTTGTCTAGCTTTGAGGTGAATACATTTCTTACTTGATATCGCGATAGCTACGCATGGGTATAATTTTTATCATCTCATCGTTTTGTTGCCATTTTCTCGTTTTTCGTGTCAAACAAGATGTTGAAATTAAAATTTGGAAATGTGTTTTTTATGATATATAGACCATTTTCTTATATATGAGTGCAGTCATTTGAGCAGCGAAGCTCGATGTTTTAGTTGGCGCAAGAAGTGAGGGTTTGGGTATCAGCGGCGAGGCTATTCAGAAATTGCAGAAGGGGTGTTTTATACGCTTTTAGGATGCATTTAAGGTATGGGTAGATTCAGGACTTCAATATAATTTGGAAATCTTGCATATGTACATGTTTGACAAGTCGTCGGTGTTGTAGGTTGTATAGATTTTAGGTCAAGACATACATTTGAGGCAATAAATATTGATGGCATGATAATTCGAGGCATAGTAGTAGTAGTTACTTACTACTTTCATAGTATATATATATATATATATCAAAACTTATGTATATATATATAATATTGATGGCATGATAATTCGAGGCATAGTAGTAGTGGTTACTTACTACTTTCATAGTATATATATATATATCAAAGCTTACATATATATATATATATATATATATTATATCTTTGATACACACACACACATGCACATATATATAGTTGGCTTCATTGTTTGATATTGACGTGATTGACATCATTGTTCGTCATAGGGCATTGTTGTTCGTTGTTGGCATTGCTGTCGGTTTTGTGGCAATAATGGTATTATTGATGGCGTCATTGTTTGTTTTGTTGTATTCGGGGTATTCGTTATGTTCGGGACATTCGATGTATTCGGGGGATTCATTGTATTCGGAACTCTCATTGTGTTCGGGGCTTTTATTGTATTCGGGGTATTCATTGTAGTCTTAGCATTTATTACATTCGAGGTATTTTGATGTATTAATAAAGGTCATTGTAGTCGTCGTAATTATTGGTTTCAAGTAGATTTCGTTGCATTCATAATGGATATTTACTACTTATTGTGGATGTTAATTCGTGAATAATCGTAGTTAATTAACATATTCATAGGCTTGATTGTTTCTTATATTTTGTTATTTCGAGCATTTTATCTTTCGAGCTTATTCGTGTTTTATTCTTAGTTGTATTTTATAGGCATTCGGGACATGTCATTTGTGTTATTGACATTTCATTCATGCCATGACAAAAATGTTATTTTTGAGTATCAAGTCAAGATTTCGGGATTTGGGTTTCACATTTAAATTTTAGGACATAAAGTATCGATTTTCTAAACTATCAAGAAGTAATTATAGCCATAAAATCCCACCGTGAAATGCAGAAAATCATATATGGGATATCTTTTGATGACACCAAATTTTGGGGTGCACTATAATGAAGGTTTGGCATTCGTCAAATTTCAGAGATGAGCCACAGAGTTTTCCAACTTCAAGCTGATACTAGTCCCATTTTTTTTTCGAGACATAGTCGAGTCATAGTCACATGCATCAAGCATATCTACATTCGATTTTCATGGCATTGCTTCATAATTTATATCACGACATAGTTTGGGTTTCATTAGTTTACATTATGTCTTATTACATTGCCTACATGATTATATCATATTGCTTAGTCTCTTCATGGTATTCGTGATCGGAAATCGATGGTCGTAATTGAATTTTTTATGATCGTGGTATTTATTATTCGATATTCGGTATATTCATGATTCGGTGTTCAATACATTCGTGGTCGAGGTATGGGAAATTATCATGATTCTTAACTCGTGTTTTGTAAATCAAGATTTGGAATTTGGGATTTGTGATTCGGAGTTTGTGATTCGGGATTCGATATATTCATGGCCAAACCTGAAATCATTTGCTATTTGGTGTTTGATACTCTGTTAGGTGGTAGTTGTATACTTTAGTACTAGGAGTACTTTAGAGTTTATTTGTATATAGATATTTCATCATTCGTAGCACTGATATAAGAGATATGTTGGCATCGTAGTTGCATACATGTTATGTTGATCATTTCGGGAGGACTTCTAAGATTTACTGCATATTGTAGACATACTTGAGTTTAGTATGGATGTGGGAACATCGGAGTTTTTGGTGCATTGCATGCGCATCTATGTATTGTATACATTATAGATTCCTTTTTATCGTTTGGTTTAGAGTCTGACCCATTCATTTTCCTTTCGTTCTTGGGCTTACTCGTTTTTGTAAGGTCAGATAGTGGTGGAGGCCCACTGAGTGGCAGGCATAGATTGGCAGAAATATTAGAGTTAGAACTGAGTTGATTGAGTTGGTGGTTTTTAGACATTGACCTAATGTTCTGTACAAACTTTTATTGTTTTTTAGTTGAACGAGCATGTAGCTTGATGAGCTTTTGTATTTGCAACATGGTATGTTGCCTTTTGTATTATGTATTTATGTAGATGTTAGATACAAATGTTATATATATTTTATGGCAGTATGTTGGTCAATGCTTTGGTTGGTTTTGGAAGTTATGTAGTGAATTTTGTATTTTCTTTCCTTTCAGTTCATATTTCTGGTTTCTCGGAATTCGGGATGCAACAGTTTATGAATGTATATACAACTAGATTAAGGCATATGTTCGACTATAAAGATTTTGAATATCTTGAAGGACATTCGAAACTCTAGTTTATGAATGTACTCCTGAAGCTCACTTACATATGCAGTGAACTTAAGGCCTGCATTTGACCATAGAGATTTTGAATGTCATAAAGGATATTCGAAACTATGGTTTATAAATGTACACCTGAAATTCACTTACATATGTAGTGAGCTTAAGGTGTACATTCAACCTTTGAGATTTTGAATGTCCTCAGTGATATTCGAAACTCTGGTTTATGAATGTAACAAGGCTCATTCGACCTCTGAATGAACGAATGTATCACGCATGATTGAAAATTAAGGTTTATCCAAATGTGTTAATATCGTCGAGAGATTGATCCATTAATCTTCAAATATACTCCAAACTTGTATAATAGTGATAATATACAAGTGTTTTTAAAAAAATTAAGTATATTGATTCGATTTAAAATGATTTTTTTGGATTTTGTGAAGATTAAAAAAAATAGCGTAAGAGAGATAGAAAGAAGATATAAGATGAGGAGATATTTAATATAATAGTGTTTAAGATTGAACTTTAAAATATTGAAGATAAGTAGAGAAGAATAGATGAAAAATATGAAAATGATTGTTGAAGAAGATGCAAGTGTTGAAGATGGAGTAATTGTAGAAAAATAGTAATTTGGTAATTGTCATTGTAGTGTCTTTTGCATTTTATTAGTATTAATAGAAAAAAAAATAATTACTCATTTTGTTTATGGTGCCCATAAACTAAAATCAATTTTAATAGTGTTATGCTTGAAGTGAAATGGTGCCTTTAGTTATTTTCATGGTTTAAAAAGTATTTTCATGGTGTAAACAGAATTGCCATTTTCGTAACATATTCTTTAAAATCTAGAAAAAATATACTGTATCTCTATTTTACATAATCTCTATTTATTACCATATGCATTATTACATTCTTTACTACATTAATATACTATTTTTTCTTTAATCATTCATTACTTAAAATTCCACATATACCAATACGTTTAATTGCGAAATATTAATTATTTAAATATATATTAAAAAAATTATTATTTCTTAGATTTAAATTTATAATTATAATTTAATTTATTAATTTGATAAATAAATAAATAATATATATATAATATCTCTTTAAGCAAAGGAAGAAAAAGGAGAATACAAATGATTGAGATGGAAGAAAAATATAAATAAAATATTCTATAAAGTATTATTATATAAAATAATATAAATGTAAATAGAATTGCTTAATTAAGGGCTATTATTCCTTAGAATTAAACATTAAGTTTTTATAATATAAATATAAATTTAGTTTTAATAAATATATAGTCTAAATATTAAATTTTAAATTCAATTTTATGTTTATTTAATTTATTAAAAGTGATTATATGTTTATTATATAATTCAAAAAATAACAAATTTTTCATAAATACTAATAAAAATTATAATTATTAATTTTTTAAATATTAAAATAATTTTATATATACTTAAAGTACTAGTTTATATGTCATATTTAAAAGTTTTAATATTAAATTTAAAATTTAATTTATAATTACTATTCAATTATTTAAAATAATTATATTAATTTTTTATTTTTAATTAATAATTGATGAGTAAGTGAATAGGAAATATATTAATTTTTTGAATTTAATAGTGAAATGATGTGATATGAGAGAGAATATATTGGTTTTATATATTTAAGTGATGAATGATAGTTTTTTTTATTTGGAAAATCATTTTAGATATTTTCTATTTAGGTAACCGTTAAATAATCTGATGCAGGCCAAAAAATAATATTTACTAATTTTTATTATCCAAAATAAAGAATCGCGTGCAAATGCTCTAAGTGTACTACCTGAGGTCAATTTGGTATTATTTTTCTTAGTTGCTTTTGCTTCATCTATCAATCTAATTATTATTCCTAATTTAAGTGAAATAACATGAAACTACTTAAAGATACAGCAGTAGTATGTACTCCCTCTGTCGACAAATAATTACCACAATTTTCAATTTGAGACATTAAAAATAATTTGACATTTTCATAATAAAAAATATAATCATTATAAAATAAAATAGGCTATCATTGTTGATCTTTCTAAAAAATTTATTTTACAAAAGTATTAATCATATTATTTTACAAAAGATTTAATCACATTATTTTTCAAAAATATTAATGTTATTATTTTACAAAAGGAATTTAAAAGATTGTAAATTATAAAGCTAATGAATATAAGTTAAAATTGTACAATTATATTGCTCTTTCCAAGCAATTTATAAATCACAATTATTCAAGTAAATAAGGATCTATTGACACAATCTATCGTTCTTTTGCACCATGTTTATTTTTTTTAATGTCTGTCTTATTCAATTTCTTATTTATTCCTTGTTTAAAAAGGTATAGTAATTAATTTCTTTATCTTGTTTTTCTATTTTACAATTTTGATTTGGTTCTTTCTCTCATTAGTAACATCCAAAGTATTAAAATTCTTTGAATAAAATTTGATTCAACTGTGGTTCCAAAAATGATCAAATTTAACTCTAAAGTTCAAAATAATTTTCTTATCTATTACATTTGTTTGATAATGCTTGTTGTGTATCTACCAACATTTTATTTTTTATTTTAAAGTTGAGATTTTTTTAATTTTTTTTAAAAGCTGGACCGTAATAAAAAATTCTATTGGAAAAAAAAGTGTGTCCAAACCCCAAACAAGATGAAAGGCAATTCTTTGTCTGTTATTATTCATCCATTTCAAATCTTTTTTATTTATTTGTTTGGTTCTTTAATTGTATTCATGTACCATTATGTACACGCTATTCGAAACCATATCACATTTGCAGTGAAATAGTTTATTTTAATTGAAAAAACAACCATCAAGAATTTAGACATTTAGATTATTATCCAAATATACTTCTTGAATCTCCAAATCACTCGTTAGATACTTTTCATGTTTTTAAATTTTTGAGGGACTTTTCATTAATTTCTAATTGGTTTTCTATACAAATTTTCTTTTTTCTTGAATTTGTTTATAAATAATGTTATAATATTTATCAAAACGTTTTATATACGTTCTGAGTACGAATCCCTTTGGTTCTGTATTAGTTTCCTTCAATCAGTTACAAAGTTTTCCAGTTATACTTAAAAGTATCCAAGTCTTGTTTGCATCTCCTTTGAGTTTCTAATACGTTTTAAATGCATTTCTATAAAGTTGCAAGTGTTGTTTTATGTTTTTAATAAGTTTCCGATAAGTTTTAAATACGTTTCCTATGAGTTTTAAACGAGTTTTTGGTAAATTTTTAACACATTTCCGATAAGTTTTAAAGTCATTTCCGATGTGTTTTTAACGCGTTTCTGATAAATTTTTAGAAAAAAAATTTGCCGCTTCTCGGCTGCTTCCGAAACGTTTTCTTTATTAGAGCAATTGCATTTCGTCCTCGTCTTTAAAAATGGTATAGCTGTGATGAATAATATTTGAGCAACAAAAATGAATACAACACATACAACTACAAAATTATACCCACAATTTTTTATTAGATTCTATTCTTGGGTAGATATTGTTCCACACTATAACATCACTTGTCTAAGTGGTAAGAGGACTCTTTCCCCCTTAGCCCTCAATTGAGAGAACAAAAACACAATTGGGTAACCAAAAACCAAAGTGGACTACCTCAAATCAAAGGCACGCCTCTATATATTGTATTAGCGTAACTTGATGATAAAAATATACTATCATCAAATAACAATAGTAGAAATACAGCTCGCCTCTGCAAGCAGAGGTTTTAATAGACTTTTATGCTATGTTACCTAACTTGGACTAGCAATTCCGAATTATAAATGTTAAACTCGCAGTATTTTTACTGGCAATGTATATGCTGAACTCGACTATCTGCCGAATCTGTCGGAGCTTATGGCACTGACATCAGTTTCTAGCTTATTATGGAAAAAAAAATGCCATACAATTTATTGTCTACCAGCTTTACAAATTCGGATACCCAGTAAATGTGATAAGACTTGAATAGCAACCAGGTCCAATAGCAATCGGCTTCTTTAACAAAAAGTTCCTTTGCAACTACTTTACTAGGTGGGTGATGATGACTTGCCCAAATGCATTCTTTAACCAGAATAAACTCCACAAAGATCTAAAGTTTCTCTCGAACGCAAGCTTTGGAGACAATAACATTGAAGAAATCATACCTGCAAAAATTAAATAAGAACTGCAAAGGCACCTCAACAATGTGAAAACCTAAAAGTTACAATCAACATCAACCTCCTCCAAGCGGATGGTAACACGTCGAAACGGTAAATTACAGATATGGAAGCGAGGTAAACACATCCAACTGGTGAGGTATCGTAACTGCTTATAGTTAGGCCTAAGATGTGCTTTTTCGTGAAAAAACAACCTTTTATTTTTTTGCCATATTTAGAAAAGTAAGCCAATGTAAAAAAAAACAGAAGGAATACCAAAAATGTTTGTCCATTGATGACAATTGCAGCAGGTAAATGGGGTGATGTTCTAATTTACAATCCATTAAAACAGCATAGAGACAATTACAGCGAGGTCAAATTGCCGAAATGAAGCTCTATGACTATAACAAAGAAGAAAAGATAGCAAGCCTCATTCAGTTATATTGAAACAGAGCTTTGCCTCGTCCCAAGGACCATTGATCTCAAACTTGTACTCCTGAATTCTTGTCAGCCAATAAGGACAGACCACGTTAATAGCCAATACCGAATTCAACAAGAGCACAAAAAACAGTTTGTGCAACATGTAAGCATAACTCAATGCAATTGTCATCAAACCAAATGAGAACAAAAGGTGCAACCTGAAAGAGTATTTCTTAACACAATAACTAACCAACGGAGCAAAGAGGAAAACTTGCAAGGAGAATAGGACAAAAGCAAACACATAGAGCCTAGATGGAAGACGAGAAGCAATCAAAAGAGAGGCCATAATTGATGCGTTGAGAGAGATATTGCTAATAAGGTTCGGAGGTTCAAGATTTCTAGGACTATTAGTTGTGGGTCCCGAGTAATCATGGAGAAAAAGATGGAGAACTATAAGTGAAGCAGTTAGTACCCATATCGAGTCCGAGCTGATTGAACGGGTGAGAGTGTGGTAGATGGGGGACAACACGAATAATCCACCGATGAGAAAGGAGATTTTAAGAAGATAATTGAGAAGAAGATGAATAGATAAAGTTTCAGCGGTTAATAGTAGAACAAAGAGACCTAGTCCGAGAAGGCCTACATCGAGTAGCAATAGGGTATTTTCGTCAATGGTCGAGCTGAGTGTATAGGTCCAAACTAAAACAACGAGAGTGACGATGCAGATATATTGCGATATGCAAACAGAATCTAGCATGACCTTTAGCATGTCGTGTTTGATAACATTGGCATTGGTAACCATTTCTTCAAGAAAAGAATCATCAGTGTGATTGTCATCAAAACCAGGTTGCTTCCCACCATACGCAATTTTTCTCCATCTGGAGACCTTAAGGGAAACATTTCCATCGAAATTGGCCTCCATTTTAACTGTGCGCCACTACAATTGCTCTGATCGACGGTACTCAATCACCCAACACGTAACTAGAGATTAAACAAATCCTGTTCTATCTATGTATTGCATTTCACACAGCAAAGAAGCCAACCCAAGATATATCCGGGAAAGCATGCTGTCAAAAAATCAGCGGTATCCATGTACTACAAAACCTGCAAAGGAAGGAAGCTGTTTGTTAGTGTCACATCCATCTCTATTCAAGTCTATCAGGGAAAGCGTAAATAACTGTCAATTGGTTGGAAAGCACATTAAAAGTTTCTAATGTCCAAAATATTCTAACAGCCACAGAACGAACAGTTGCGATGGCATTTTTCTTTATTACTTAATTATTTTACAGAAAAAAACAGGCATAAACTAGAAGACTGGTTTCCATCCACCAATGGTGCAGATTTTATATTCTACAGGAAGCACATGCACGTGCGTAAATTTAAAGCACAGGTGCAGTCCATCCAAGACTGGTTGCGGAAAAAACATTTCTGCCTAGGGTGAACAGAAACTAAAATCCACGAATGAGATTTCACCAGAAGATTTTAACTATGGTGCTGAATACAGGAAGAGGAATTAAAATTCAGGAACTAGCTTAAAATCTATAGACTTTAAATTCATGTGTATTTCAAAAACTATGGATTCCAAAGTTTTTTCTTCGAGACACAAGTGATATCAGTGGTTCGAAATCAAACACTATCCTTCAAAGAGACATATAATAACTGTAGTTCATATGCTAGGTTTTCTGTAGGCTTCCAAGAGCACATAGCATGCATAGTTCATATGCTAAGTTCTCTTTCCTTCTTAAAATTTAATTTAACTCTCATTCAAACTAAATGTTTCTATTTCGTTCCTTAATATTCAGAACAATGCACAGAAAATTAGAAATAAGATATGAATTTCACAATTATGAAATGACAGCATTATTTCTTCTTCCCATTTTTTCGTTTTCCCATTTCTGTAAATGGAAACCAAGAATTATTTGTAGCGCTGCATCTTCCTTCCGCTTATGGAAAAGACGGATTTAACAAATTGAACTTTGCAATCAAAGCTTTCCATGCAATCCTACCGCACATTGCTTCCAAAGACAACTAAATTCCAATTTGCAAAGTATGATCTAACATAAATATTAGCTTATTAAATTGCTACCACCTGATATCATGGTAGTCTAATTATGTAACTTGGATATGTATTTTGCTTCTCACTGGTAGTATTAATCCAAGCCACAACATTCTATGTCATCTTTTTATCAGAGAAACCATAAATAACATAAAACCAATTCAACTTAATCATAATGCGCTATCTATATGTCAGTATGGTATGAGACTAACAATATTAGTCATTGGCTATTGCACGGTTTGACAATCAACAGTGCAAAAATATTACCTAACAGTCCAAAGCAACCATTGATGCCGGTGTAGGAAACTATCCATTATCCATAGTTCGTTATGCATATTCTCGACAAGGGTTCAAAGTATACACAAAATGTAGATGGTCCACTGTTTAGTAAATATGCTAGGAACCCAATTCACGAAACGCGAGACCATTTTCCTTTCTAATGCAAATTGTCAAACCATGTTTTTCTACAGACGTTACACAACCACAATTTCTGCAGGGTTCCCACATCAATGCGCATATAACAAAACAAGCGTGTTGTATATAATCCCATGACGAATTCAACTTAACTCTCTTTTCAATTAGACCAACTTATACACACAAACCCAAATTCATTTTACCTCAGAGCACTCCAACCAGTCACTCTATGGGCCTCTATACTAAATTCTAGGAGTTAAATTTTCGGGTATAGTCATACTATTGATCTGATACTATTTAAACCCCAAAAAGAATAGAGAGTTTGCAGCAGTGATCCTCTAGAACTAGAACTAGGGGATCCCTGTTCACCCCCAATACTAATTTGTAAGTCTATGAAATATTGTCTGGGCCTTCCATTTTCTGCTTTAGAGTTTGAGTTATAGGAACTGAACTTTAGGCATGAGAATATAAATAACGTGGAAATGCCAGGGTATACGAGTAAAACCTTTCAAAAATGGACTATCAAACCATTTGAATATATAATTAATAATAAGAAGAAGAAAATAAAAGATCAATTGATACGAATGGAGGTTTTGCTACAGTGAGCCCCTTGATCAAGGAGCTCCATGTTCACCCTCCAACCATTACAATAAACAATTTCCGAATTAAAAATAAAATAAAATTGATCACCTCTTCCACCTCTCTGGCGGCTCGACAGCTTTCCGGTCGCCGCCTCGCTCCTCCACTTGAAGATCCGAAACCTGAGAGTATGCGTGTGTGTGTGTGTGTGTGTGTCTGTGTTTGTGTGTGTGT
>MKEJ01089542.1:0-11914 GCA_001753735.1 Embelia ribes
GGGGTGTGGCCCCAAAGGGTGGCCCATGTGATTCGAACTCCCAACCACATGCTTGGAAGTCATGAGTTTGGTCATAAGACCACTAGGCCAACCCCTTGGGGTTAAGGCCTCAATTGTTAATACAAGTACTTTTGACTCAGAACAAAACTGAACATTTGTTCCTAATATTTAGATGCATAAAACTGATGCATTTTTTCCTGATATTCATAAGCAAGTGTTTTTTTTAAATTCTTCCTTTTATTGTTGAATTCCCACAATTAATTGGATCTCCATCGTTGATGCATGGCCAGGTTTCACCTGACCTTTATCTGTCCATACTTACCCTCGAGTCCAGTCGGTAGCACATGAATCTAGTTTCTCTAATTTGTCAGAATGTCTGGTTACATAAATAATAGGGCATTGCATGTATGATGTAACATCTTCTACACTATAAGTAGTCCTGGCCACTGGCCGGGGCTAGCTGAGCATGTGGCACACTCTAGTCTTCCCATATTCAGCCTTATCTTTATTGCAAGTCCGCACCTCTCCTTTACCCTTTGAATTAAAAGAAAAACTGACAGTATATAGAGGGACAGATCGTGGAGCTATGTCAAATTTGGGCGATAATGATATCTCTGTATCCATTGTGTGCTCTTTTAAGGATTCGAGGAAAGAATCTTTCGTTGATAGCATAATGCAAAAGAGCAGGTTTTGCTGAATTATGATTAACATTATGGAATATTGTTATTTAAGTTCATGAATAATACATGATTCTAGAAAATGGTAATTATTGAGCACTCAATATTAGAACCAATTGTCAACAAAACCTTGTGCTGTTCAACAAAACATTGTGCCTAGTGAGTCTCTGAGTGCCAAAATTATCAGATTTTTATCTCAAGTAATACATAATTCCCAATGTTGACATGCAATAGATTAGGTGGAATATTCGGTGATAAAAAGTGCTGACATTCGAAAGTAAGCAACAGGTGACAACATTAAGATCCTGATGAATGTAAAGTGCTAGTATCAGATATTTGGTATTATTTTTAAACTAATAGTATGTGTTCGCCTTAATCTTGCTTATCATGGCAATTGATTCTCATAGGGTGATAGAAGCTAGTGCCTTGCCCATGTTAATTTACTGCAACTTTATTCTGATCAAAGACTGGTTTTTAGATGACCTTCTTTCTTTTTAGTGTGCATTCCTATCTTTGATCTTTTGTGAACAGATTGACCTGAATATTCATATGTATTACTACTCCAGTGCTAGGTGGATTGGCAATCATGGATTCTCTATTGGGATTGACGATGTGCAGCCAGGAGAAAGGCTGAACAAAAATAAAAGAGCAAGAGTTTTGGAGGGTTATGGTCAGTGTGATGAACTTATTCAGTCTTATAGCAAAGGCCAGCTTAAACTTCAGCCTGGTTGTGATGCTGCTCAAACACTCGAAGCTCAAATCACGGGTGTTTTAAATAGTATTCGAGAAACAGCAGCAAGTGTAAGGACTTTGTAATTTTGTTTCTTTCATTATATTGATGAAATTTTCTTCCAATGATCTCTGGTTTCTTTCATTATATTGATGAAAATTTCTTCTAATGATCTCTTTGACCTTTTCTTTATTATTATTTCCTTTTCTTATAACAGGTTTGTATGGAAGAACTGCATTGGAGGAATAGCCCCTTAATCATGTCCCAGTGTGGATCCAAGGGATCTCCCATTAATATAAGCCAGATGATTGCATGTGTTGGGCAACAATCAGTTGGGGGCCGTCGTGCTCCAGATGGATTTATAGATCGAAGTCTTCCTCATTTCCCTACCAAATCAAAGTTCCCTGCTGTATATTCTCTTTTTTTTTAGCTGTATCTTAAATTTTAACTATTATTTCACTAGAAGAACTAAGGAATTCTCTTCCTACGAAAAAAGGAATTAGTGTCTTTCGCATTTTAAAGGTTGAAAAAGAGATCATACGTGTGAAGAGGGAAATATGAGAATGTGGAAAGATGTGTGAAACTTTATGTAGGCCACAGAAAAATAAAGAGAATATTGTTCATTGGATAAATAAAATGGAAGCAAAAGGGTGAAAATTACCATTAAAAAGATAATATTCAGCAGGAAAAATTTTGAATTAAAATAAGGATACTTAATTGACTTGTATTCCTCGTACAAATAAAAGAAGATGTTACTTTCAAAAGATGTTAATTGACTTGTATTCAAGAGATGTAATTCTATTTCTTTCAAGACCATATATCTCAATACTGAGAAGGTAAGTTTGGCAAGCCAATGGAGTGTCATTAATAAATGTAGTTTTTACTTGTGAAATTTTTTATTCTTTATTCTTATTTTTTGACTGACCTTACAAATTTATTAGGATAAATTTGAACTTGATCTAATTCTTGATGCAGGCCAAAGGATTTGTTGCTAATTCGTTCTACAGTGGTTTAACGCCTACAGAATTTTTCTTCCATACAATGGGAGGGCGTGAAGGTCTTGTGGACACTGCGGTATATAGACGATTCTTTCATGTCTTGTTTTCTATGTCAAATTAATTATTTACCATTAATTCTTGGCCAACTTAAGCTAGCTTCACCAATTAAAACAACCCCAAATTGTTATATGTATCAGACTTGTAGAATCACTGATGCTTTTCCTATTTTGCCAATAACTCAATCAGTTAGATATAATTTGGAGGACTTGATTAGTAAAAGGTAGTGATGTCATTCAGAAACCTTGTAAGCTACTGTTTACCATTTCTCAGCACTTTTAGGATCCTGGTAACTTTACACATCTGACTGTAATGTTGATAACCAACCAAGGAAGTAATATTAACTGTTACGTGATGTGAAGCTTACGTTTTTAGGTGAGAATGGTTACAGATCACCTAACATGGTATCAGAGGTCTTGAGTTAAGTCTCACTCTCATTACCGCTACCCAATTAAAGTTGAATTGCACTTGTTTGGCTTAAAAATATGCCACAAGTGAGGGGGTGTGATCAAGTAATAAATAATATAATGCTCCCCTACCTAAAAGCTTAAGCTTTTAGGTGAGATGGTCTCACATCATTTAACATTAACAATATCCAAAAACTACGTAAATTGAACTTGGTTAGAGACCAAGATATTTTAGACAAACAATGGTTGGTATCAGTGATTATATGAGAATAGTGGTCATTTTCTCCTGAGTTTGTACAAAAGTCCAAGTGAGCGAATTGAATGTGTGGTTTCCAAATTTGTAATTTTAGTTGCTTGACTTGTAATGAATACATCAATCTTTTTGCTCAACCGTAAGGGTTCTGTAGGAATTTTAATTTATAACTGATTTTAAGTCAATGTTTGCTTTCCGTTTTCTTCTTTTCCATCTGTTTTCTGTGGGTAGAAGCACATGGTAATTAGACTCTTCAAATCTTTGCAGGTCAAAACAGCTGACACTGGTTATATGTCTCGTAGACTGATTAAATCTTTGGAAGACCTGTCCATTCAATATGATAACACAGTGCGAAATGCCAGTGGATTTATAGTGCAGTTTGTTTATGGTGACGATGGTATGGATCCATCACTAATGGAAGAGAAAGAGGGTAAACCATTGAATTTTGGGAGGTTACTTCTGAAAACCAAGGTTTGGTTTCTCTCTATTTTGCAATGCTCTTAGACCTAGTCTATTACAAACTAATGGGATGGATGGTTATTCTTCAGAAATGTCAAGGTTGTGTTAGGAAGTGGTCCATGTGTTTATGTCAGGAATGACAATAGATAAGTATTTACTAATTAAGTCTAATGGTCATTACCACTTATGAGACTGAAACAGATGCACGTTGGCTATTCTACATAATGCTAAAATACGATGAAACTGTACATCACAAAATTATTTATTCCATTCCGACCCATTGTCACGTACCAAAGAAGGGGTGTAGCTGATTTCTGAGAACTGAAGTTAAGAAGATGCCTTATGTGGATTTTCGTTTCTCACAGGCTACATGTCCTGCTGGAAGGGAATCAAGCTTGTCTCCTTCAGATATTCTCGAAGTGTGTAATGAAAGGCTCTCAAGACATGATATGACCCCTGGTGGGGGTTGCTCTGATGCCTTCAAGAATTCTTTGTATAAATTTGTGCAAGAATGTAGTGAAAAATTACGAACCACCAGAACAGCACTGAAATTGGAAGAAGAACTAGTTCCGGGAGAAATCGGCAAAATCCTGGAAAATGCAGCTCAAAATATATCCGGTATAACTGCCAGGCAGCTAAAGGTAGCCATCTTTTTTGGTTTGATGGTTATGAACAATCGTATTAATAATGAATGTTTTAGTTTTCTTTCAAGAACTTCTTAGTTTGACAGCTTGAAACTACAAGGAATTTGGGGAAGGAGGATATTTGTAATTTACTGTGGTGAAAACCTTAAATTATGTTACATCTAGGCCTTTTCCTCTTAAAAAGGTAGTTGAATTTTTATGGATCAGTATCTTATTTGGTTTGGGTTTCGGGGAAAATATCGTTAGCCTTACCTTCATCATGTGATAGACATGGACTTCTTTAACCATGGGTTACAAACAACATAACTAGAATAGGCCCACCTTGATGGGTTGTTCTTATTTTTAGTTTTCTTTGATGATGGGGTTTATATGTTATTTACATCCGCACCCTCTCTACTTCTGTAAACAAATCTCTGTTAATTTGCCTTGGAATTGCTGCTTTTTCAGTTGGGACATTAAACTCAACCGGATGATGTAATCAGAGTTTTTCTTTAGGGTCAAATGTAATCGAGTTGTTACCCTCACATTACTTCGTACTTTTTTACTCTCTAGAACTTTATTTAATGAACACATGACTAAGCTCTTGTATTTTCTTGTTCTCGTTATGACCTCAATGCAAAATGGTTGCAAGGAGATTCAAGCGAATTTGAGGAAATAGTATGATAGTTATGTTCATTTTATTTGGTAATAGGGGTGGAAACGAGTCGACTCGAGTCGAGTCGAGTCGAGCCAAGTATTGCTCTAATCGAGCATGAATCGTTCAGATGATGCGTACGAATCGAGTCGAGCCGAGTGTTGCTGAATCAAACTCGAGTCGAGTCGAGTCGAGTATTGCTCTAATCGAGCCGAGTATTTCTCTAACCGAGTATTACTTTAATTGACTCAAATTTCATTGTTATGTCCAAAATCCACTCGATAAAGAGAATCAAATAATCAACTAGATTTGATAAATGTTCGATAAATTATTTTAAAATACAATTTATATATTATATTGAAATAATAAAATTGATTACTTAGGGTAAAGTATTTTTTCATGTTATTAAACAAGTAAGGGTCAAATCTTGATAATGGCATGCAATAAAAAAATTTATTTTTAACTTATACACACACATATATACATACATATTTTTCGAGTTACTCGCGAGCTAATGAATCGAGTAGATCATTACTCGAGTATTCAAATCGAGTATATTAACGTAATTGTGTCCTACTCGTTTAATTCACGAGTCAAGTTCAAACCCAATGGTTATCGAGTCAAGCTCGAGATACTCGCAAGTAGTTCTGTTTGTTGTCACCACCAAATGTGCCCAATCATTGCCTCTGTGATAGCTGCTAGTGCATAAAAATATTACTCCATCTATCCAATTTTAATAGGTCCGTTTCAACTTTTTTTTGTCCCAAAATATAGTCCCGTTTCTCTTTTGAGAATTTAAGTGGAGTATTAGTTTACTAAAATACGCTTATTAATTGCATTTCTTTTTTCTAGTTTACATAGAGAATGAGATAGTAAAGTTTATTCAAATACTAGTATAGATTAGGTAGGCCAAGAGTTTTTCGATTAACTACACTATATTCAACACAATTCTACATTATAATTTTTTCACACATTATTTTAAACTCAAACTTCACTCTATTTTTACAAATTCTTATCAAAATGACAACAATTTGGAGAAAACGGGTAATAGCTTGAAGCAAGAGGAGAAAAATTTGCCCGATGGAAATATTACATATTGTGATTTATATAGGAATGGAAAACCACTTATTGATCTAAATGCTCCACCGAATGAGGATTGTTATATATCCGTAGATCAAATCCATGAACTTGTGGATATTGATTCAAATCAATTAGGGATAGAGACGGAGACAAATTTTCCATGTGAAATGGTTCTCCTAGATATTGATTTAAATTAATAAAAATATTGTGTATAATTATTCATTTTAGTGTGATTAGATTTATTGTGAATGCTCATTTTTATAATGGCCCAATCCAAAATTTGAATAATTTTTTGGGGAATTTTTTAGGCTCCAAGTTGAAATTTTAATTAAAAAAAAATATATTATTTTACTTATAATAATTTAAAATTGGCTTCAAATTGAAAATGTTTCTAACATTTATAGTGTCTAACTTCATTCTTTACCCACTATGTATATGGACAACACACACATGATACATATAATTTTTTTTTCATATGCCCCATGCAAAACCAGCCCTTTAATTCTCAAATTAAAAATAATACTACTATTGTACTATTTTGGAAAAATGTAATAATAGTATTAATTAGGGGTAGAATGGTAAAGAGACTAATACTTTCTTCGATTTTATCAACATTAATTATATTTTCTTAAACTGTGTAAAAAATTAAAACGAATCTATTAAAATGGGACAAAGGAAGTACTACTATTGTATTATTTTGGAAAAATGTTGTAGTAGTAGTAATAGTAGTAATTGGGGGTATAATGGTAAATAGACTAATATTATCAGCATTAATTATGTTTTTTTAAACTATTTAAACCACTTCAACAAAAAAGGCTTAAAGCAACATTAATGGAACTATTAAAATAGGATGAAGAAATTACTACTTTTACTTTTATAAAAAAATTAAAATACATTAAATATTATACATCCGAAGCTATGAAAAGTCATAGACTTCCGGGAATGAGGAGAATAATGAGACCTATTAGGGGACATACAATACAATACAGACGTATGATCATTACATTTCAATCGGGTTATTCTATTTCACCTAATAGAATGAAAATAACTTAAATCAAAATATTTAATATGATAGACAAAGATAAAGCAATAAACCATAAACCATAATTTCATTTTACTTTTGATATTTATATTATGTAGATATAGATATAGATAGATATATATCTCTTAAAATGGCAATAAACAATAAATCCTCTCTCTCTGTATATAGCATAACTCTTTCCCCACGCGTGCGTCGGCCTCCTCTCTCTCTCTCTCTCTCTGTCTCGCCAGGAGCCGCCTCCTGCGCCGCCGCCCTCCGCCTACGATGGACCACCAGTTAGGGCTCTTTGCGGAGGACTCGGCGGTGCTTAACCGGGCCATCCTGGGGGCTTTCCTGCCGGATGGGTTGTGGGACCCACTCCCGCACGTGCTGCGGACGTGGCTGAGGAACTACATTGGTGCCAATCTTATTTACTTTGTTTCTGGGTTCCTTTGGTGCTTCTACATCTATTATCTTAAACACAATGTTTATCTTCCTAAAGGTATACATACATACATACATACATACATACATACATATATATATGTTAGCTTATATATACTCCTAATGTTTGATCTTTTTCTCCTTTTGAATTTTTTCTTTTAATTTTTTTTTTCACTTTTAATATTATTGATTGAGTGAAATTTGCATGTTACCTCTTGGCGTTGAGAGACATCTTAGATGCAATTGTTTGTTTAATTAGTTGAACTTTGTAGAAAATTATCAACAGGAGCTAAATATCGTAAAAAAATTATTTCAACAAATAAAACTACATGTGTGAATTTTTTTTTACCAGAAAGCGATTTTTCTCACTTATTTGAACTTTCTCATATAAAACAAAACTTTGTATCACTTTAGATTGGGACTTGTAATTGGAAAAACCACAAGAGCCACAAGAGCAAGAACGGTATTAATAATTGAGAGCCGATGTATCTCTTATCCACGAAGAATTTATTAACACCCTCCTTAGCGAAAAGGGCCCTATATATATTGGGCTTGTTTGGTAAGATGCTGAGCTAAATTAAATACTTTATTTTTTTCACTTAAAATTAAAATATGTTTTGACAGATTAAAAAAAAAATCTAACTTAAAATTAAAATATATTTTGGCGGATTAAAAAAATTACTTATTATACTTTTGAGGGATAAAAATATACTTCTTTATAAATAAATGTTTTTATACATTTTTTTAAAATTATATTTCTTTTATACTTTACACTACTATTTATTTTTTACGCCTTCCAAAACAAAAAATTAATTTTTTTTAACCAAATACATATACTATTTATAAGTATTACTCATAAGTATATTTTTCTACTTGAATTTAAAAAATAATTTTTTGTCTTTATAAGATACAACCAAACAAAACAATTCGCTTTTAGCAATATTTTTATTTTTTTTAGTTTTATGGTACTTTATGTATTTGGTTTCTTCGTTGAATTGAGAATAATCATTATGGCAGGTCCTGCATGTTTAATTTGACTGTTTCTCTCTTTTTCTTTTTTCCTTTTCATTGTTGCTCTGGTCCAGTGGGAAGATTCATATTGGGACATAAAAAAAAAAAAAAGAAAAAGAAAAAGGAGAAATTACAATTTACCAACTCAAATATTTAATTTACTTCTTTTTATTTATTCTTAAAACTGGAATCGCAATTAAGCAGATTCTAAGCAATTTTTCAAAAAATTAAAAAATAAAATAAATAAAAGCATAAAAATATAATACTTGCACCAAATTAGAAATTTTTTCCCCCTAAATTTCTTTCCACTCAAACCTAGCTTTCGCTTGAAATTTGTTCCGATGGATGTGATATAACATGTTTTTTTCAAAATTTAACCATCATGTTTTACTGCAGATGCCATACCATCAACAAAGGCAATGCTATTACAAATATATGTAGCTATGAAGTCCATGCCATGGTACACGGCTCTCCCTACGGTCTCCGAATATATGGTCGAAAACGGGTGGACTAAGTGTTTTCCGAGAGCAACCGACGTCACGTGGCCTGCGTACATTTTCTATCTACTAATATATCTTCTAATTGTCGAGTTTGGGATTTATTGGATGCATAGGGAGCTGCATGATATTAAGCCTCTCTACAAGTATCTCCATGCTATTCATCACATCTACAACAAGCAAAATACTCTTTCCCCTTTTGCTGGTAAGTTTATTCAAATTTTTGTCCAAAAAATTCCTATTTCCAATTAATTTTGATTGAAAATAGTGTAGCTTTTACGGTCAACATCAGCCTGTTTATTTTTAGCTTTTCTCATGGTTTTGTGGCCTTTTGGTGGCCTTTTCTTCGTGAGGGCTATTAGAGTACTATTTTTGTACTAGCTTTGGTTGCCCCACGATTTGATGGTGCGACTTTTGCCAAAACACGAAAATATCATATAATCATTAATAAAATCAATTCGGGGCCATGTTTTGAGTGTACAAAATACCCCACGTGGCCTCCTAACTACTGTGCAATCGTTCTTTCCAGACTCGGATTATCAATCTCACACACGATTTTAAATATCTTCAGCTAGTTATCACGACGTTATTCTGTTATGTAATGATTTTGTTGAAAATTTAGATTTTTTTCATAAATATTATGAGAGAAAAATTGTTAAGCCTTGTCACTTAATAATTTTGAATGTTTTCGGGTACGAGATGTATTATTTACAATGTCAAAATTATAAATTGGTGTGAATGAAATTGACCTTAAAATGATGCATGGTTCGACTTGTGCTCGTCACGGGTGTATAAATATTGAGTGTGCGCGGTTTGTGTATGTACAAATGTATTGGTGAATGTGTGTGCATGTATTTTGATGATTAAATGTATATTAATGGTTATGTACATACATGTACATAGATATACATGTATTTGGGTGAATTTTCATTCATGTACATACATTTACATCTACATACATGTATACAAATTAATTTTTGTACATGTACATTACACACATATGTTGGAACCAATTATGCCATGCATGTATAATGCATGAATCGTATAGATAGTCCTAGAGAGTATCGCATCACGAAAGGTTCGATCAGGCGCCTCGATTGCAGCTCCCATCGGGATGGAACGAGCATACATTGTATCTTGGGAATCCATTATCCTTATAGGTTAGAAGCAAGTTGGCTGATGGACAGATTGAGTTTAAGAAGATACGGTTAAACTTTTATCTCGTCTGGGATTAAATCCAAGCAAGTTCTTGCATTTGCATTAGTGGTAATTTTATAGAGTATTGTAAGTGTTTCAAAGTTGTAATTAATCAAATAATTTTTTTTTTTCCAACTTTGTGTTGATTATTTAATTATCTCATAAATTATTACTGTGCCAATTTTATTTATTATTGATACAACAGATCCAACATGTTTCAGCCTACACCACCACCGTTATTGTTATCATTACACTAAAAAAAATACGTAAAGATGAACAAAATTCGTGACTCCGATTTTCGCTATCGTTACGCTATGGTCGTTACGGTCCAAAATCGTTAAATTATCTCCGTTGTCATTACAGCAGCCGCCGCCGTTATTTAAAACGTTTGTCTTGTGATTAAATTTTACAATTATATGAACATATACATCTTAAACTTGAACTCTTGACAATTTTGGTGATCATTCCCCTCGGGATATATTAGTCCCCTATTAATTGAAAATCCCAAATGACTTTTAGTCGAGTGCAATCTAGCACAATCCTAAGCAACAAATGCCTCATAGTTCTCACTTGGTTAATATATATACTTGATCAATACCTTATAAATAGAGTCTTGTAGTACTCCTTTGTACATCTTCAGCATACCTAAGGAGCAATATCTTTTGTTTTGCTTATTGATTGTGTTTGTGTTTTTAGTAAGGTTTATGTATCCATATAGTGCTTCCGTTGTTTGAACATATATAAGTAGTCGTCATTGATTGAACCCGAGAACTTGCTCAAATGCAAATTTTTTCGTACCCAGGTTTGGCTTTCCACCCTTTGGATGGGATTTTACAGGCTCTACCGCATGTTATCGCGCTCTTCATTGTCCCGATTCATTTGAAAATGCATTTGTTCCTTGTATGCTTCGAAGCCGTATGGACAGCAAATATACATGATTGCATACATGCGAAGCTGTGGCCCGTGATGGGTGCGGGCTACCACACCGTCCACCACATTACTTACAGACATAACTACGGACACTTCACGATATGGATGGACTGGATGTTTGGAACTCTCCGTGATCCCCTCGACAATGAGTCCAAAAAAGTGGTGTGATTCTTATGGGTCGATTGAGGTTATAGCTTTTTTCGCCTAATTATGATTGCAAGTCAATTTGTTAGCTCTTTTGGGGGAGGAAATGTTGTCAATTATTTGATTTGTATTTGAGAAATAAGGAACTCTCTTGTGCTAAGCATCTTTGTATTGATACATAGTGATGCATATGCAAGATTTTAGCTGGCTTGAAGAGGTTTGAACATTTTGAATTTAATTTCTCCAAACATTTTGTTATCTAGACTTCATCCATTCCTTTTTTATTCACTGAAAAAAAAAAAAAAAACTTTTTAAAGCTTTTCATTGTTGAAATACTAACTACAAGACCAATGCCAAGGCGAATGCCAGAATAGAGTGGGTCTATAAAATAGAAACTAAAAAATACAGTATAATTTATGAGCATAAGGCTATGGATAAGCTCCATTCTCCATATACACCTCCTCATATCTTTATCAATTAGTACGCCTATTCTCAATAACTAAACCGTACACAAAACATTATGCAATGCGAACCCGCTTTCGATATATAAACTATTTATATATATATATTCCCTCGAGAGTTTTTGTTTACTTCTTCACTCAACCGCTCGAATGGCGCCCGGATGAGTTCCTTGCTTGTTTCTCCATGTTTGGTGAACGAGGAGAAACCGGAGTCGATTTCCCTTTCAGAAGCGCCACAACATCATCAATAACAATCTCGACGACCTCTGG
>MKEJ01089553.1:0-15994 GCA_001753735.1 Embelia ribes
ATTCTGGTGTGAATGCTCTAAGCAATACGTACACAATTTAAACGAAAATTATAAGATATGACTTGAAAAATAATTAAAAATTTGCAAGTAATTCTACTTCTCGTATTACTAAAATCTACAATCAATGGGATGGTGGTACAAGAAAATTAGAATGAGAGAAAGAGGAGCAGAAGAGTGATTGGTAAAAATTTTGAGTATTTATGTAAAAGATGGAGATAAAAAAGTGACATTTTTGCCCTCGTACTTACCAATTGAACAAGAATTTTGTTTAAACATATATGAAATTTATGAAAAAATGAAAAGATATTTTTGGCAACTACTAAGTTTGGCGCAGCTTTATTTGCAACTCCTCCGCATTTATATATAAAGATTTCATCTCTATAAACTCTTTTATTCTATTAAAATTTTGAGTAATGATACATATACAAATTAGTCATATCCAAAACTTGTACAAATTAATATTACGTTGTTTACAATTAGTCACCATCTCATTTTGTAGAAAGAGAGAGAAAGTATGATGATGTAATTAATTATATTTTTTTTATATTGGAAGTAATGAAAAGTAACTTATAGTAGTTTAAATTATGATAGAAATACTCTTTTGTGAAAAAAATATCAAATTCTTTATTTTTTTCAGAAGTACACTTTTGTGCGTTAAAAGTATAATTAAATGTGTATATATATATTTTTTTATGCACAAAATGAATCATTTTACTTTTATGTAAAAAGTACAGAAATAAATACTTTTTGGTACTGGGCCATTGTAATTCCGTGAAAAAAATTATTCTTACATTGAGTTGGTTCCATTCGCAAACTGACTAGTTTAGGTGATATGTGGGCCTAGAAAATTGTTGGGATTTAATATATTGAAATGGGGTAAAAAAGGAATAAAATAATTACTTGTAAAAGATTTTGGAAATTCGATACCAGGATATACGTAACAAAAGTTGTAGAAACAAAAGTTGTTTTTCAACATAAAAAATTTGATTATGATAGATTAATGAATTAAAATAAACATGAGCGAAGGAGAGGCTTGTGGTTTTTGTAGTGTGAGGGCACTGAAGCTTAAAAGCCTATCAGTGGCAGAACAAAGATTTTTAGTTCGAGGCCAAGTCCTGCTTCTTTAGGAGGATGGTATTTTTTTTCCTTTGTAGAGGGACAATGTAGTCCGCATTTTCAAAATTTTTAAAAATTTTGGAAGTTGGAGAATTATCGCCGTTTATTGTTCCCTTTAATCCGCCAATGCTAACAGTATTTCTAAAGTCACCATTCATTGTTCCCTTCGATTGTATGCTGGTTTGCTCCTCCCTTAGATACACTAATTTGGCAGAGAAATAGGGTATTCAAACTCGCATAAGTATGTATACTTTTTAGAGTATGAAACTCAACGGTTACACCTAGCCGAAGCCTTGGTTAACTCTAGCAAGACCATAATTTTGCTAAAGCTTGGACTAGTTGAATGTATTTCAAGCAAACGAGACGCCCATAATAAAGTCTATCGAATGTCCTGTGAATAAGTCGTTACTGAATTGTTCCGATAAGTGAAATTAAACCTTGTATCAATTACGCTAAAAGCCACGAATGAAAAATCAATACTTTGTATTTTAGAAATGAACTTAACTAACGGCTTATATTAATCTCATGAAAAAATAAGTGGATACGACCGAGTCTATATTAACACAAGGATATTTTTATTTTTGTACGGACATTGGCTCCCTTTTTATATACTACCCATCCATAAATAATTAGCCAAGTGTCTAATTCGACTTATATCCAAATGGATATTTTCAATTATTAGGGATCTCAAGTCAAATTAAAAGTAAATACAAATATCTTGATCATTTATCCATAATTTAAAATTTTATAATGTGTTAAATCAAACAATTCAATAATTATAAGACAGAATACAAGATTATAGTGAAGAATTATTAAAATTTCTATCCTTTTTCACCATTATTTTTCTTTGTTCTCAAATTTCCCCGGACCTGCATTGTTGGCTTTTGTGATGACGTAAAACTTTGAGTCTCATGTACTACACAACAACCCTAGATTGGGACCCCTCACAACGACCATGATGACGTGAAATTGAAACAAGTACTAGTATATTTATATTTCCTTCAAATATCCACCAAACATAATGGAAAAACATTGGTAGCATTTGTTTTCTAAAATCAACTTCACAAGGAACCTATATTTTCTTTTGTTCTCAATAAAGTTACTACTACCAAACAAAGGTAAACTACCAGGGCATTTGCGATTGATTGTTTCTTCGGGCAATGTATCATAAATAAATATTAGGAAATTATTTCTACAGAGTACATATATAAAGAATAAAAACAGGTGCACATGTCAATTAGTTTGTAATGTCACTTATTGCAGTTCTGTGATCAAAACTGAGATTTCATATATCTGAAATAGGTAAACATATCATTTTATAGAGATTGAACAAATTAACTTATTTAGAAACTTGAGAGATGTCTTAATTTACCAGAGAAAGAAAACTTGAGACCCTACTTGAGTTGCACTCTCAGGCCCAAAACATGTTTGATATTTTACATGCCTTTTGAGAGAGTGCGTACCAATTGCTGTGACATCTAATTTAAGCAACGAAAGTATATAATTCCACATTAACCACCTTCATATATGACCAATTTTAGGCTCAGCTAATGAAAAATGAAATGTCACCCATCTTCTAGTCTCAAATCACTTTACCCATGCAACCAAATCCATGCATATAGTAATTATACATGCATTTTTTTTTTTTTTTTTGACAGGAATAAAAGAGATCTAAAAGAAGGGCATAATATCCTACAGGAATGGTAATACAAATAGTAATCATTTGTAGGCCTTAATTTATCCACAAATGAAGAAAAAGTAACTAATGAAAAGGAATATATATATTTGGCAATTTGAACAACAATTTTCCCAAAATTCCCCCTAACAAATGATATCATATAGTATCTCATATTTGCTCAATTTCTCATTTATTTACTAAACCATTATCAAACTAGTTCTCATTTGCAAACCATTTCTCCACAAAATATACGATTTTCAAATATTTTCTCAGTTTCTCATTATTTACTAAACCAATGTCGAACTTATTTCCTCATTACCAGATTTTCACACTAGAACGGGCCCCACATGTTACCGATTGAGTTCGCTGAGGCGGAGCGGGCCCAGCAGCTTCTCCTCCTCAGTGAGGGAGTGGCGGAAGTGACAGCGGTGGCCGTAGGGGCAGTTGTCGCCTGTGAGAACCATCCGACAGACCTCCGTCTTGTAACGCGGGTGCCTGATGACTGGGCGGAGCTCCGTGATGCCATGGGCGAACTGGCAGTTGTCGCCGTAGGGGCACGCACCCGTCTCTTGCCACTTGTTGCACAGCTCCGTCTTGAACATCCCCTGGTTGTACACCTCAAACTCCAGTGCCTCATTCTCCTTTTCTCCCCCAGCAGCAGGTACACACACTCGTTGCTGTTACAAAGCACACGGTGAAAGATCACCAAATTAATCACAACATGTACTTATTTTGGAAAACAGAAACTAGTTTAGAGTATACTCAAAAACCAAAAATATTCATCAATACTTGTTTAAAAAGAGAAAACATCGGAATATGCAATAGGTGGTTCATGCTTTTTCTTTCCACACAAACCAAATTACTAGTATTAGTTAACTTAAGAGTAACAGTTAGCTTTATCAAAATTCAAACATGCACAACATTTAGAAAACAAACTAAAATTGAAATTATTGAAGACAATTAGATGAGATTCATTTGTTTAAACTTCAGAAAAACTAGCAGATAATACATACAATAATAGTTACTATTTAAAATGGAAAAGCAGTAGAACAAACAAAAGTTGCTTTATGCTTTTCAAGTTTCAACAACACAGAACCAATTAGTAGTTAACTAAGAGTAACCAACAAATTTTATCAAAAAAATATGACATGCATCAATTGTACTACTAGTAGATAACCAAGGGTTAAAATTAATATTATTAAATGATAGCAGCAGGATATCCAATAGGGGCTTTTTGCTTTCAAGTAAACTAACTACAAGTACATTTTTCCTTTGACTGGAATAACAAATAACATTTGATTTTATTACCGTGAGAATATGCAAAAAATCGCTTCCCTACTAGCAGAAAATGCAAGAAGACACTAAAAATTTATACCTAGCAAATTACTTTAAAAATCCCTAACTGCAAATTAAAGATGTTAAATGCAAAAATTTGGAAAATACTATTAACGCTTTTCTGTGAAAAAAGGCAGAAAATACACTTTTGGCTTTTTCAACCTTACAGTAACAATCCAAAATAATAATACTAATTTAATCAGGAAATGGAAGAACACGCGCAACAAATGCTTTAAAAAAATTACTCCTACCATCTTGGAGAGATTCAAGAATTACAATGGCATTAATAATGTTTAGAATTTTTTCTTATGTTAAATATTTTTAAATTAAAATATTAAAAAATAATAAGACATTTTTATTTTAGAACATGCAATCGTTAAAATAAAATATATTTTTATTATTGCCCTTTATAATTATTAGGAGCAAAGTTGAGTCAATTGGTCAAATTTGGAAATTTATTTTCAATTCAAAATGTAAATTTGAAATTATCTAAAACTATTTATCAATTCAAACCATCTAATTATTTTTTGACATGGGAAATGCTGTAACATATGTCGAAATGTTATAAATATTTCAATACCTAGATTTTTTTTTCTCTAAAATAGTGAACCAACAATATTTCCATAATATGCTATTAATGTATAATTGTTTTCCAATACTTTTGTTTCAATATGCATATCAATTTCCTATGTATATTGTATCGTCCAATTTCTACAAGCAAGGTTTAATTGAGCATTCACGTTGAATTTTCAACTTTAAGGTTCTGTTGGATTACTTTAGAAACCAATAATGACTTGGCTTAACTTGTTGAAAAACAAGAGATGTAACTAGGTATTCTATAAGTATATTGAGTGACGCAAAAATCTAATGAAAAAGACATGTGCCGGATAAGATGAAAACTTACACTCCCTTTTGTTTTATTTATTAGAAAACTATAAAATAATGCTGACCGAAGTACAAATTGAAAATTTTCAAAAAGAAAAAAAAGAAGAAATGTATTACAAATAGATAAAAGGCCTATTATACACAAATCTGAAAAGGAGTTTGTCTATGTAAAAAACAAAGGGAAAGGAAAATGTGCCTGATCATGATTGTCAAAACACTAGTCACCTGAAGCGTATTTGATATATTTTGAGGTGGCCGAATAATAACCTTACAAACCAAATTCGACTGATTTCAGCACATGATAATTTGTCCATGAAACTGGAAATCAATCAACTAATTTTCAAGATCGGTCGACTGATTTAAACGGATTTCATTTTGAAGGAAAATGAGAAGTTGACGAATGGCAACACCTTAGCCACGAGTTTCATTTTGAAAACACTATAAATACCTACATGTGAGTGAGTGAGGTGAGAGTGAGAGTAAGAGTGAGGGAGAGAAGAAAATAAAGAAACCGAGCTAAACCCCAACCACTCGATGCAATAACCAAGTTGAATAAGCCTTAGATGCGAGCATACTAATGTTTAACAGGCTGAGATGTCACCTTTAAGGTAAGGTAAACTCTACACCTGTGTACATTCCGTAGCAAATTTATGAGTATGATAAATTATAAGTGGAGATATCGACTTTCGGTGTAGATTTTGATGCAATCTTTGGAAGAGGACCCCTAAACCTAGCCTTGAAAAAAGTAGTGTCAAGCTTCCTTGTGATGCTCCAACACGAGAACTAGTTAAGAATTTCGAGGTAAACCTTGATGAGTTACATTTTTAAGATGGCACAGGGTAGATTAATTGACTAATTAGCTTTATCAGTCGACTAATTTTGTCAAAAATTTTGAAAACTGAGTAAAATGTGTATATGTTTTCAGTTTCGAGCCATGTAACCCTTGAGATGTAGAAGTTTGGTGACTACGATGATAAGACAACCCTCGCATGTGAGTTACATGACCTATCAGGACGACTTCTTGAAGGGACAGAGGTACAGTTAGGCTATTTCCCTGGTATAAATCTAGCAACTTTTTAGATTTTAGCTAAAACTCTATTATTTTATACATTACAAAAAAAAATTCTATGCATGCATGATGAATTATATTAAGGCGTGTAGAGTAGGAATGCATGTGTTCTCTACTTGACCTATAACAAATTTGAGGCAATGTTAATGTGTCATAGTAAGGTCTAAGGATTAGAAAAGATAGATGAAGTAGTTGAAGTAATGTAGTATTGTTAATGTCACGTCCTACCTCTTGTAAAGCCCAAGTGGCAAGTGTGATCCCTTTTATATATAATACAATATGAAAAGAAAAATTGCATAAGTTAGTCTACTAAATAACATGATAAATGTGATATTATATGGTGTCATTAAGTGTAAAATTCCACATAAAAGAATGAATGCAATACAACTTTAATGCAATGCAACTCGACACCTACTACATTTCACTACGAGACTTCAACTTCTAAAAGATTGGGACTAGAGTCTAAATTTGTTTTCATCTAACATAAGGTTCCTTCTTGCCTATATTATAAATCCTTCCTTTCGTGGAACATTTATAGTTTATGATCAGATTTTCCGACTTTCACGGTAAGGAGCTGAGCCTTCTCTTTGCTTTCTTCTAAAACTTCATAAATTTGACATTTGTCCCGAAAAGAAATAGAAAATGACTCAATTGTCCATGAATGCAATTCAAACTTCCTTCAAATATAACATGTTCAAAGCTTCAAATGTAAATATCCAAACTTCGTAATTAACTTCGATAAGAAATTGAGCTTCAGCTCCTTTATATAAATATCAAATTCTTCTCTTCACTTCTCTTGAAAATTTCTTTTCAATGTTTCAATATTTAAGAAAATCATTTCCAAATGTATAATTTTTCAAATTCATCACTTTGATTCAAAACATAAACAATGCTACATCAATGAATGAAATACCATTACATATAACAATGTGATTTATTCTACTTCTATTCATATTTTATTCTACACATAAATAACTTCAAATAGTAAGCAATTTACTTCTATTTCACTTCAAAAAAGTATGCTTCTACTTATAAAATTTACATGTAAGGAACACACATAGACTCACGCATATATTGCTATTTTGTAGCCTAATCCCACCTATTATTACGTTAAAATGCTTTCGAAAGCTAATCATTGAATAGCCTCAAATTTCCTTCTTGTTCACCTGTAGGTTTGATCTAGCTATCAAACACGAATAAACTCGAACCTACATATAAAAACAATCCCATCGGAATAAGTAACAAGAATAACTAATTTATTTCGGCGAACAATAAAGTGCAAAAATAAATGAAAATTGAATGAATAAGATGGGGACTGAAACTTACTTCAAAACGATCTCTATGCTTCAAGGATCGATAATTTCTACTTCAATCTGATAGACAACTACTGATTCAATATGGTATTAGAGCTTGAAAGTTGAAGAAAAATGACACCCTTCTTTCTCTATCTCTCCCCCTTTTTGATCGGATGGGGAAGAAAAAGTGAGTTAGGATATGACATAAAGTTAATAAAGTACACTTCAAATCTGCCCGATATAGTTGGCAGATTCTTCAAATTAGTCGACTTATTTCCTATCAGTCGACATATTTCTTATGTCAGTCAACATATGTGCCCCCACCTGAGAACAAAATCGCTAGAATTCAATACATGAATAAGTTGATATATATCTCTCAACAGTCGACATATGTTAAATCAATCGACATATTCTCTATATCAGTCGACTGTTTCACCTACCTGAGAACCAGAACTCTTTGGAGCTTTTATGTACCTAATAAGTCGATATATTCTTCAATTTAGTCGACTAACTAATTCCCTATTAGTCGACTTATACTGTAATCAGTCGACTTATTCCCCTGCAGAATGCATTATCCAACAATACTATTCAAAACTAAGGCATTAACACTAATGCCTTGTAACACCAACTTCACATGATTCTCGACACCAATATCCATACTATGCATTAACACACAACACTTCAACGCTAAGGGTATAACCTCAATAAGCTAATAAGAGAGTAACATATATACATAGGAAGCTACAACTATTCGTTCAATATACATAGACCCTATGGATTACAATGAGATTAGTGACCCTGATAAAATAAGGAAACTCTATGAGATCCAGGTAGATTCAGACTTAGAAGAAGAGAAAGAAAACTTGGATAACAAAATTGGGCAAGATAATTCTCCCAATAATTTTGAACCCATAAATAATTTGATAGTAGATGACGAAGAAGATTCCAAAGAGAATTTTGAAAATTTTGAATTAGAAGCCAGTAATTATATGGTAGAATCCATTGAAGGTGAAGACATGAATGAGGAAGAAGAAGAAAAAGAGGAAGAAGAGGAGATGGAATGACCTATGCAAGCTAACCTTCTACGTGGCCTGATGTCCAACAGTATATACAAAACTTGAATTTTCAAGCTTGATCAAATTTTGAAGATGCGTACAATTTGAGAAATGATATGGAACTCAATAGGACAAATGAGTGATTACAACGAATAAGGAAAGAGATCATTAATGCTTGTATGTAATTTGCTAATATACTGCTTTCGACCTTTCAAGCAGATATAGATTTGACAAGCGCACCTTGATGGATAACATTACTAAAACCGCATTTCGAGACATAGGCATAACTAGTAAATGGGAGAAACTTGAGATGGCGCTATGCTACTTACAAAGTGAAGTGGAGCATGGTGACATGATACGATGGTGGCATATTATAACATTAGATAGATTTAAATAGCTTTTCAAATAACGTTACTATAATCAGACTGTGAACGAAGAGCGATGACAACATTTCATAAACTTGCGCCAAGGACTTCATACCATCTCTAGATATTATCGAGATTTTGAAAACCTTTGTAGATACACTCAGAGTTTGTACAAATGGAGCTGTAGCAGATGTTAAGATTTCGCAATGGGCTAGTACCTCAAATCCAAGATATGATAGATCATCTCCAACCCTATGATTATGAGTCCATGGTAAATCTGGCTAGAGAAGCTGAACGTATGTTGCCTTGAGATATACATATACCTTTTGCCTTGAGAAGTAAAAATAAGACTATTCCCTTGCAAGAATCAAGTGTTCTAAAAAAGAAAGACGATGAAGATTCAGACGGTTAGTATGATATTTCGATCCAGTAAGAAAAATTTTGTTGAATCTTGTTAATGCATGAGAGTTATGACTTGTTTTTTCTTAAACCCTTGTCATAGCTATCTAAGTACCTAACATAGTTAAAAATCATTTATCAATGGTAACCTAAGATGCATATATCTTTGAGACTGTAGTGTAGGATCTATTGGTTATACGTATATTCTGAAAGTATTAGTGCATAATGTGTTTGGGTAAGACTTATATATTTAAGATGCCCTTGTGCCATTTGGTTACATTTAACATAAGCCTAAGAGGAATATTTATGCATATCATGCATGAGATTATACATAAGCATACGTTTGAAATTAATGAGAAAATGAAAAAAATATTTTATCCACTATATGTATATTGTGCGGAATGACAATGCGATACGTTAAGTAGCTCGGAAAAGATATCTACAGAAGCCTTGAGTCTAAATAAGAATTAAGACGCTTGTATATGCATACGGATGTGTGTCAGGTAACATTCTTTACTTCTGGCAGAGATAATCCTATGTGGAGTTTAAAATTTAGGGCCAAGATAGTCAAATGAATTTTGAAGTTGAGGATTGTTGAAGTTGAATCTGGGGGGGTATGTTTCTCCCCTAAAATTTAACTTGGTCGGATCACATGAATGTCTCTTGGTGTAGAGGGGCACCTACTTATGCCTAAACTCCCAGAGCACGTGTTCTCAGGTCTTATGCATGAACATTTTGGAGTACGTGTTCTCGGAACTCGAGGTACCGTCTTTTCAAGTGTGAGTATTTCCTAACATATATTCAGGGTCCCTAATAAATTTGAGTTGATGTGGTCGTGAAAGTATATAAATTGGTGAGACGACAAATGAGATTTTCAAATGTTTTAATATTGACGAAGAAGTTATTATGTGGTTATGATTTTGCGAAAGTTTTCTTTAAATATGAAAAGTGATTTTCCTGCCTTAATCAACAAGCGATTTAGTTTTATTCGAAAAATACCCTAACTGTTTTCTTTATTTATGTGATTTGGAAACTAGCAGATTAGAGATTTGTGAAGACTCCATCTATCTTTGTGTGAGATCAATTGCTAGAATATGGTGGAAGAATGAAGAGTTTAGCAGGATGGTAAGAGTTCTTGAAGGTAGTTTGTGGCCACATCGGCCTATTTGAGTTTGTGTAAATTATATAAGATATATGTTTATGGCTATGATGGTAATAATTGTGAGAAGTTCGACGTTAGCAAGTAGTGTTATTTTATGACCTTAATCTTGTAATATGATTATGTAAATAATGTTTTTAAATCTAGTGGCCCCATAATGAAGCTTGTGACTTTTCATTTCTTTTTATGGTGACGTGTTGCATGTAGATAACGTGCTAGATCCCGTGAGATTTGTGGCACGGCAGGCTCCCATTTCATAGAGTAGATTTTGCATTTGGAGTCTAGAGCTCGTTCATAGATCCATAGCTGTTTTACAATTTGTTTTGTTGGACGAAACTTGTTTCATTCGGTTGTAGGGTGTTTTGAGGTGAACTTTTAGTTAATTTCTTTTCGGGCCTTAATAGTTTTGATGTAATAAATAATGAGCTCTGAGTACTTATGGTTATTTTAGCTTTTACGAGTTTATGGAATTATATGGTTTTGAATTATGTATATTCAACTATGACATTCGGGTTTGAGTGAAATCCGGGTGGTCCCAATTACTGTCAGCAGGATAGAATTGATCATTTTATTTTGACCCCATTTCAATATTTCTAGGGTCACTTTTTGTACTGCATTTCTTTGTTTCCCTTTTCATGATTCTTATTGGGCACTAGGAAGGTTCAACACACTTTCTGACTTTATTTAATTTTTTTGTTTCGTTTTTAAATGACAGATGAACTTTTTGGCGTTTAGAATTGGACACCCTGAATGCCATATTAATAATTTCCTAAATTTCAAAAAATGAGAAGAGAAGTCAATCTTTGCAATAAACAAAATTTTATGCTCCTTCTAACCATAAAATGACTCTCTCTTACAAATATACAATTAATTACAATATATGTAAAAGCAAATTCATCTTTGATTTCTCAACCTCGCAAGCTACTAAATTTTTGTTTTTGCAGCACAGCCTACGAGAAGTAATATAAATAAACTATGTTAATATGCGGTTCGAGATGATCGATCTTAACCACTAAGAGTATAAATCTATTATCCATTCAAGATCAATAATGCGAAAATACTGCATATTTGCGTGAAGAATAAAGTTTAACAATTTAATTAACGGGTTTCCTCCAAAATAAATAATCCCCATAACAATAAATGAAGAATCTTTTAATTCTCCAAGCATGTAGAATTACTTTGCCCTTGGGAAATTTAACCGAGAGAAATTTTCTTGTCTAAAACGTCTGCTTAAAATCACTCTTCACTTCACCAGTATTTGATATTCATACATAAATGTGATTTTTACTTGCGATAGCCCTATTAAACACCCAACTCACATGATCTTGCCGAACAGAAAACTACGTGAAATACGATGAGACAACCATCTCAACCCATAGTCAAAGTCTCCGTGTGCGGACCCAAATAAAAAAAGAAAAGAAAAAAAATATATATCTTTACGAGACTCTCATCTTCTGTCATGCTAATTAACAAGTCTCCATATATTTGTATATACCATAAGAAAGTGATAATCCGAGTAAGAAAAAGTTATCTATCAAATCACAAATCCAAAACCAAGTTAAAACTCTTAAACAACCAAAAACAAATCCAATTTTTTGTATAAAAAAATTCTGTCGTTTTAAACCAAATCTAGACGGTTCCAATATAAACCATAATAATCGAATCATTGATTTCTTATAGTTTTAGTCCTATAAAAATTTGATTTCAGTTAAAACTGAAACTCCTATAAAAGTTTTTTCAACTTTTTGTTTGTCACCGAAACTTGTCGAAAATTTCAAAACCTCCTGTTGTCGATTCTTTAAGCCTGCTATGCACAAAATTTGAGCCAAAGATAAATTCAACATATGATATAATTATCTTTTCATAATTGAAGTCATTAAGTATGGGATTTGCTCTCAATACAATAATTCTTTTTCCCGGCAATATACATGAATTTGTTTTTTTATGTAATTATTGTGTTTTGAAAATAAAAATTATTATAAAATAAAAAAATTTACTGTCACTAATATTAATTAAAAATAAATTAAATTTTCTAATAGTAAATTATTCTCAATTTGTTGTTACTTATATTGAAAACACAATAATTATTATCAAGTACTATAAAAAAATAATTGTTGTACAAAGAAAACTTCTATAACTATGATACGTAAAATAAACTGATAATGGTAATTTATGTCACGTCACTATAGTACACATCATTATCAGGTTTGTGAATAAAATGAAGTTGATTGATTGCACGCCTTTGTTAATTGACTACATTCATTTGATGTATCAAATTGTCTTTGACAAATTTTATTGATTGGAAATTTGGACGCAACAAATTATTTGGCTAGCATGTGAATAAGATTTACCGACTTAGGGGCTGTCAATAATGAAGCTCCTGCCAATAATTTTGTCAGCTGATTATAAGCTAAATACTGAGATAAAATTATTTAATATTGAGCGAATAATTTAAATATTAAATATTTTAATTTCATAAGCCGATTTTGAATACAGTAATCTAGAAGTTGTGGCAAGGATTGCCAAAGATGAGCTATTGGCATCCATCTTTCCGTAAATTACTACGTAGGAGTAGCCGGGACATGCAGAAATGTTACAAAAAATATCTATAGCGAAATTTTTTTTTTCCCTTCTAAAATTGAACCAACAATATTTTCATAATATGCCATTAATCTATAATTGTCTTCTTATATTTGCCCATAACTATAAATATCTATTTTCTGTGTTTGCGGCATGTCGGCAAGTTTCAGCATTCACATTTATAATAATTTTAAGACTTTTGTGTGATTATTATTGAAACCAATTATGACTTGACTTGACCTGTAGAAAAACAAAAGGTAAATGGTTTTTCCACAAAGAAATTGAGTAAATCTAAATCTGATGAACATGACGTGCCGGAAAGTTATTAGTGCATTTCAAATCATGAAAAATTATTTATCTAACTTTCCAACATCATTAAGTAGACATTAAAATTATTAAAATAAAACTGAAATAACGACGGAGTTACAAAGATGCTGCCTACAAGCGTCTATCTCCCTTACTATTTTGTTGCGAGAATTCCATAGAAAATGTAAAATAAAAATAAAAATAACATAATAAATAGAATGTGTGCAAAAATTATTTTCTTAATAAATATATCCAAAAATCAGGACCTTTGAATGCCATACAAATTTCCAAGCACTTTCATCGCGTTTATCACATCTATACACTTACATATGTTCTACTGTCTACTATAAAAAGTATAAGTTATTTTACACATTTTTGCTCTTATTTTATTTTCTTATTCTTTTTTTCCTTATTTTTTGTTCTTATATAAACATTAAAAAAAAGTCTAATCGTGTCCTATTCTTGTATTTTGTACTATAAATTGAAAATAGTATTTTCTAAATTTCCCCCCTTTTTTTATCATCTTTTTTCTTAGTTTACCGTCTTAATAAAAATGAAAAAAATGCTTAAACCAAATAGAATTCATCTACTCGGTACAACAAAAGCACAAAGGTTTTTTTTACATATTTTCTTTCTATTTTAACCTCTTATTTTTGTTTTAATTATACTTTTTATTATAATTTTCTACTCTCTACTATAGAAGTACAAGCGTGTTTTTACATTTTTTTATTCCTATTTTACCCCATTTTTTTCTTCTTATTTTTCATTCTTATTAAAATAAAAAAAAACCCTCCAATCATGCCCTTTTATTGTCTTCATTACTATAAATTGACAATGGTATTTTATAAATTTTTGTTTGTATTTTACATTTTTTTCATAGTGTACCCTCTTATTAAAATTGAAAAAAATGCCCAAACTCTGTAATATCGTTTACTGCAAAAGCACAATAGAATTTTCACATTTTTTTAACCCCTTAGTTTTATTCCTTTATTATTTTTTATTATAATTTTAAAAAAGTCAAACCTTGGCCTATTCATCTACTCTCTGTTATGAAAATAAAAGTGCCCCCCCTCCCCGTTAAGCTTCTTATTTTTTCTATTTTTTCCTCTTATTAATATTAAAAAAAAAATGCACAACCATGCCGTTTTCATTTATTGTTTATCATAAAAGCTCAAGGGTGTGCTGTACATTTTATTTTTGTATTTTACATTCTTATTTTGTGTTTCTATTTTATCCTTAGGAGCTTTTCATTTACCCTCTTATTTTTTGTTCTTATTTACCATATTAAATTTTAAGAAAATCCCGTTTGTTCATTTTTCACATTATATCATCATTCCCCAATGAAAAATGTAATAAAAAAATAAATACAACCAAAACTAAGAAAATATTCCCAATCAACATATCTTTTTTACCTTCATCAGCCCCCCTCTCTTGTTTGCATGATGTAACGTCTTGGAAATATGTATAAATTTTTTGCTTTAATAAATGATGTCGCTTATCCTCATTGCATATCTATCATGATTTTAGTGTCTCATTCATATACATTAGTCATCATTCGCAGTAGTTGTATATACATTTTCGTAGCGGAATTGCGTGGGGGTGGAGTTGGCATTGAGAGATATTAGAGTTAATGCCTTAACGTTTGAAGTTGAAAGCAGATTTTTTGGCGTGTTCAACACCTGTCTGACGATTGGACAGGGGGTCGACCATTTTCTCAAAAATTCCAGGGAGTTCTACTTGCTTCAGACGAGTTGTCCGATGGCCTTCCACCAGCGGACACACCTACGGACAGACCGCTGGAGAGTATTGCAAATTGGGTTCCACTGAGAGCCATTCCTTTTTCATTCTTCTTATGACCAAAAATGGAGAGGATAGAGAAGGTGTGTTGCCACTTTAAACTTCAATTCTTCTCGGCCATATATCATTTAGATCCGTTGGTTGTCTGCTCAAATAAAGTAGATTTTTGGAGTTGTTAGAGTGAGAGGTATGTTTTGGATTAGTCTCATCCTCTTTTTTGCTTGTTTTATTTTCTCGTTTTACGTGCCCTTTTAGGTTTAAGAAAATAAATTTTTTGTATATATTCCTTGAGTCGTATAGATACTTTTCTTCTCTAGGTTCGCATTGATTTGGATTCCATTGCTAGATCAAACTCGAGGCGAAAGTTTTGGGAGTTTTTTAGTTGATTTTATTTAGCATCAAGGTTCGGTTATCATCGAGTCTTCAATACTTCTTTATCACCATTACAAGGCCTATGTATTGACGTAAGTATCGTCAATTTCTATTCTCGTTCCACTTGTATTGATTTTCGTGTCGAGTATACGTTGAAATAATTTATTCGATACATTAAGGCATATGGCAAAGCATTCATGTTCATAAGTATAGCTTGATCATAAGCCTTCATACATGTTTATAAGCATAACATGTACATTCATAAGTATAAGGGAGTAAATTACTAAGGGCAATAAAGAATGCCCAATTCATAAGTATAAGGAAATAAGTTACTCAGGACAATTGGGGATTCCCCTTTTGTAAGCATAATAAAAGAAGTACATAGGGCAATCAGAATCGCTGCATGTTTTGTTTTCAGAAAGGGCATAAGAAACGCCCACATTTTTAAAGAAAAAGCAAAGGGATATGTCGCGCCCCCAAATCCCAAGCACCCGGGACCCAGGGTTGCGAGGTGAAATACAACCACAAACCCATAATATACTCCAATCACCAATAATTTTTAAAGAAAATTCGACAGCATAAC